>JAMYXO010007067.1:0-12629 GCA_033310375.1 Conus canariensis
AAAATGGGGGTTTTAATTTTGTTTTTATTTTTTTTTTTTTTTGGGGTTGTGTGGTTGGGGGTGGTGTGGGGGGGGGTGTTGGGGGGGGGGGGGTGTTTGTTTGGGGGAAGAAAAAAAAATTTTTTTGTAGTGATATTACCTCCCATAAAATCTCTTTTTTATCAATTGAGTTTGGATGAGTAAGTTTGGGGTTTTTTTGGGAAAAAATTTTAAAAAAATTTGGTTTTTTGTGTGGTTTTGAAGGGAAACCAAAAAACCCCTTTTGGGGGTTGTGGTTTAAGGGTTGCTCTTTGAAATGTGTTTTCCTAAGAAATTAAAAAAGTTTAGTGCTAAATGTGTAGGGAAAATATTTGAATTTTGCATTGCTTTTGCTATTTATAAGAATGGGGTTGTAAGGGTGACCATACTGTCACTCCATACGCCAGAAACGGGAACGTGTAAAGACTTTTTATAGTTTCCAAACCTTTTTTGTAAAATAAAAATGGTTGCCGCTACACTCTCAGATATGATTGATTCTGACCATCAACCACTGGAATTTTATTTGATGCAAAGAATGTTTATAACGAAACAGGAATGCACAATATCCCACCTTTATTGAAAAAATGGTTTGGAATGGGGATTTACACAACATTTCCTGACTGGCTTTTCCCGGGACAAACAAAAGAAAAATTGAACCACGCTAGTTGCTTGATAATGTCGAATAAATCGGGCGCTAGATTTTTTTAATGAATGTATACGAGAACAAGCAGGTTGTATGGAAAAGAAAATTTAACACTCAAAAAGATCGAGGATGTTATGATGATAAATAAAAAACTTTTAAGCGAATGTCAAAAAATTTTTTGAGAACTTGAAAAAGTTCCTAGAAAAGAAAGGGAATTGCCCCAAACTGAAAAGAGAAAATTTCAGCCTTTTTGCAAAGCAAGAAGAGAATACAAGAAAATTGTTACAAAGAAAGAAAAAGGAATACAACAAAACTGTACTTGGGGTTTGATATTCCTTATGACCAAAAAATTTTTTGGCTTAAAAGACAAGTTTCCAAAAAGAAAATTTTAAATCCAACAAAATCTCTGTTCTGAATGGTTTAAACATTTTAAAGGAGTTTTAAAAAACAATGCGATAGAAAATAAAAAGTTTAACAGGTGCATTTGTATTTCAGGAACCACTGAATGTAAAAACAAACCGTACAATCAAGGGGTTAGAACTGATGAAATAAATGATGAAATTGCAATTTTTTTGAACCGCCATTGCAAGGGAAAAGTCTTACTCTGGTTAAAGATTGAAAAAAAAAAAGCAGCGGGCCCAATGGCAATTGGAGAGATATTAAAAATGCAGGAAATGATCTTTGTTTTTTAGTAAAATATTTCATTTATTATTTGACCGGGTCAATCCCTTTTCTGGGGAAAGAACTATTATTGTCCCATTTTTTAAAGGGAAAGGGCAATATAAAAGACCAAACAACTACAGGGGAATTTTCTCTATCAATATAAGAGAAAAATTACAGCTCTATAATAAATTAAAGGGTTAACTGAAGGGGTCATCAAAAAAATAAAAAGGGTGAATTTCAAGCTTCAAACAAAATTTATTCTAAAAACGATCACATTTCACATTGTTAAAAATTATACAAAAACTTTTTCCTAAAAATAGAAATTGAAATGTTGCAATCGTTTCGAGAAAGTTTTTTACAGGGAAAAAAGGTAAAATTTTACAAGTAAAAAGTATGTACGAACTTGTTAAACCGGTTCGTTGGGGGTACACAGTTCACAGGCTAATACCTGACAAAGGTGTGAAATAATTTGATGTCGTAGTCCTCTCTATTTCTTTGTTTAAAAGAATTCGCACTAAAAAATTATTGATAAGGAACAGGGGTTTTGCCTGAATGTTGATTTCCTGAACTATTTTTTCTTTTTTTGCGATGATTATTTTTATTGTCGAAACTGGGGTTTGGCTCAAACCCGGGAAATACTCTTTAAAAAGCTGCATGATTACCGAAAGTCAATCTGGAAAAATCAACATTAACTTCAGGAAAGGTGGGTATCTAGCAAGTACGAGAGAGGGTTTTTCCCAAAATATAAAAATGAACTAGTAAATTTTACGTTTTTTGGGGCAACTTTTTTTCTACCAAATTGAGTTTTAAGCTGCATGCCAAGATTGGCATGTAAAGGGAAACGGGGGCCCCAAATTAGTTTATTTGCAAGTTGTATCAACAAATAATAACCCTTAAGATTGTTCTTGAAACTTTTGTTTCTCAATTCAACCCATTCTTCTTGGGGTGCTGAGTTTTGGGGTTTTAAAAGAGCTCATCTTTAGAAAGGCATTTTTGTATTAAAAAAAATCTGGGGGTTGGTTTTAAAAACACAAACGACCTTGTGTATGGTAACTAAACGATTTTTTTTAAACAATTAATTCAATGTTTTTTTTTTGTGTCAATTTTGGGTTAAAACTGACCGAATGGATGAACATAGATTACCATCCAAGCGAAAAATTTTTTTTTGGCTGATTTTGCCTAAGGAAAAATCAATTGGGCCCAAAGTGGGCGATGTTTTAAATAGTATGGTTTTCCCCAAAAGCACGGAATATCAAGGCGTGGGGTGCATAATTTCCTTTAAAAGATGTTTAAACAAAGACTAGTTTGACTCAGGGGCAGACTTGGAATTATTTTTGAAAATAAGCGATAGAAAGACACGGGAAATTTAAGTCATCGCATATCGAACCATATTTACTTCTAGGTTTGGACAGATTTTTCGATTTTCTGACAAATTTGTTTGGGAAATTGCCCGTTTTTCAGGGGCTTTTTCAAGATAAAAAAAATAGAAAGGGGAAAAAAAAAGCCCTTTTGTGTAACTGCTACTGATGATAGATTCATTTTTTTTTTTGTTGCCCTTGTTTGGTGATTTGGCACATTTTTAAAAATCCAAAATATTAATCAATCCCAGTGACTTCAGATTAACCTCTTCAGCGTCACGAAACGACCAGATCGTTAAAAAAATTTTCTATAATTTTTTATAAAGCCTTCAAAAAAAGAGAAAATTTTTCGTTTGAATATAAATTTTCTTGCCCTTTAAGGCTTTCTAATGTTGTCACAAACTTGTAATTTGTTCTTTTTATTTTCTTTGTTTCATCGTAAATTAGTGAAACAACATGAGTTTTGATTTTAGTTTTGAAGTAAATTTTAATTTTCCTTCAGTAAATTTGCTGTTATATTTACATTAAGTTCACACCCCTTCAAAAGGGCTTTGGGCCTTCGAAAAAATTCTGTTCTGAGAGAGAGAGAGAGAAGAGAGAGAGAGAGAGAGAGAAAGAGAGGAGAGAGAGAAAGAGAGAGAAGAGAAGAGGCACCCTGGCGTAGGGTGGGTCCGTAAGATCTAACGAAAATTTATTTTTTTGTTTTTATTTATTGGTTTTTTGTATATAAATTAATTTTTTTTTTCATTTTTTTTTTGTGTGCGTGCTTCATCATAGCATATGGGTTTTTTCACGAGGGGTTCTGCTCGTTAAGTATACTGGATAAAGCACATCGCAAATGTTTCTCCAGGGGGAGGGGGAAAAAAAAAATCTTGAAAGTTAAACCCACGATATGCACCACACCACACAAAACCCACCCACAACAACAACAAATCTCCCCCGGTTTTTTACACAAAAACCTTTTAACCTAAGCAAACTTTCCATCCACGTACGCAAGCGCTCACAATCACACAGTCCTCCCTCCCTCCCCCCATCTCCTCCCTCCCTCCTCTCTCTCCTTCCCCCCCCCCGTCTCTTTCCCCTTTTTCTTTTGTCTTCCCCCTTTTTCTCTCTCTCTCTCTCTCTCTCCCCCTCTCCCCTCTCCCTCTCTCTCCTCTCTCGAAGCCTTTCCTGCTTTCAAACTGTTGATTTTCATCTATCACACATGTTATTGATCAATATTATAAAACGACGTACAACAGCTGCCGCTGGTCCGGAAAAGAAAACCGTTTTTATTTTTTTTTTTTTTTCTTTTCTGCATGATGGATTGGCTGTGATATGGCCCATCGGTCAAGCCTGACACGTCCTTTGAGAAAAGCATTTTCCCTTTTAATCTTCCACTTTAGGGTTTTTCGTTTCCTTCTACTGCGGGCCCCAAACCCCTCCTCTGTCGCTGTCTGTCTGTCTGTCTGTCTGCTGTCTGTCTCTGTCTTCCTGTCCTCTGTTTTTTTCCGGCTGCGACGTCTGCTTCTCCTGTCTCTGTCGTACATATTCTCCTCTCTCCCTCTGTCCACGCGCGTCGGGGCCCCGTCGGCGTCTCGCTGTCTTCTGTCTCTCCTCTCTCCTCCTCCTCTCGCCTCTCTCTCCTCTCCTCTCTTTTTTCTATAAAGCCGTTCCTACTTTCCCTTTTATTGTTCATTTGCACATTTGACGCTGAAAGAATAATGTCGAAGTAGGGACACGTCAGCTCTACTGGCGCAGAAAAGAAAACCTTTGGGGGTGTGGTGTGGTGGGTGTGGGTGTTGTGTGTGTGTGTGTGTGGGTGACTATGGGCAGCTGGGCCATTTCCCCTAGACACTCGACCGCCTTTGAGGTTAAAAGGAAAAGGAGTTTTTCCCCAAACGATCTGTCCCCTTTTATGTTGCTTTCTATTTTTTGGCCCCTTTTTGTATACTTTCGTCCCCTGTCTTAAGTCGTTTTTCCCTCGTCTGTTTGTCTGTCTGCTTCTGTCGCCTTCTGGCTCTCATCCATCTCAGCTGGGGTCTGCCATCTGCTGCTGCCGTTCTCTGCCTCCGTCCCCCGCCTCTGTCCCCTCCTCCTTAATTTCTGCCAAACTTTTTGTTAAAAATATGCAAGGGGAAAAGAATAAACAAAAACACTTTAAATTTCTCGATTAAACTCAAAGTAGAAAGGGGCTTTTTTACTTTGCTTTCCTTTTTCGTTCTCATATTTTAATCCATGTTCCATCATTTTTGGAACCCCAAAAAAGGGGAGACTTCACACATTTTTTTTTCATGTGTCCAAAAACTGTAAAACCCCAAGGGACATAAATTTTTTTTTGCAAAAGCCCAAAAAATTTTCCCTCGTGAAGGAAACAAAACCCCATGCTTCCCATGTAATTTTCATGTAAATCATGCACGCACAGCAAAAAAGGGGAAATTTCGATAGCACTTAAATTATCAAACGAAAAAAGGGTTTTACGTGACCAGGTGAGGGCCGTCCCCCTTTTTATCTCTTTTTCCAACGCCCCTCCGTCCCTCGCGCCTGAATTGGCCTGCCCCAATCAATTTAACTATGTGGGGATGAACGGGGACGCACCTGGGGAAATCGTCGCTCATCTGGGGCGCTACCAATAAACTTTCCTTTGTCAGGGAGGGATTTAGTCCACAGGGGACACAGATATTGGCTCAGGAGGGGGGCACTCCAGCATCACCAGACTTTCACAAGCCCAGGGGCTCGGGGGACCGTTTGTGACGACTGCCAGCGGCAGTCTGAAACAGGGACCACCCCGGGGGGCTGTGGGGGGGGGGGAGCGGGAGTGAAAAGCACAGGGACAAAACAGGGATAGAGGGAAAAACACCAAACACCGAGCGCAGAGTGAAGGTCAAGCAGATGATCATAAAACAACAAACCTTTTAGAAAGAGTACGAGAGTATCGGCACTTTCCTTCTTACACACTTCAACATTTCCAGCCCAACAATCACATGAACCCAATTACTTTAAGGAGATTTTTGTTGGGGCAAATTCAAGGTCACTGAGAACAACACTAATAAAATAGTTTTTTAGTCCCTGACAGCCTTGCATCGGAATTTAAAAATTTTTTTAAGCTAGCACAGTTTTCCATTTCAAACCTAACCAAAAGTAATCAAATCAAGGGCAAAAGCTTTTTAAAGGAATTTTTGATCTTTTGGGATTTAAAAACTGTCATCATGAAATCAATACACAATGATGGGGCCATTCATAAGCCCCCTTGAAACAAACACATAAAGTTAAGATCAAACATGGTATAATTGAAAAAAACATATTTTTGATGTAGGTTTCTACCTTTACATTTTAACTGTATTTTCTAAAAGGGTTTTTTAGTTAAATTTAAAAATAAAAGAGAAGAGGACAGATAGACAAACAGACAGACAGACATCCAGACATAAGACCGCCCGCGACGCGGGCTGACAGACGATGACAAAATAAAAATGAAGAATGGGAATGAACAATTTTTAACCTACGGCAAAATCACAGGGGGACAGGGTTTGCAGGTACTGGACCCTCTTTTTGGCCCCTCCCATCCCAGCTGCCTCCAAATCAGTTGAATTGATCACGTGTCTTTTACAAGAAAATAAAGAAAAGCGACATCTGAGTTTTGGTTTTTCAATCACAGAAAGCAAAAAAAAGTAGAAAAACACAACGAGACAACAAAACACCTTGTTTAAAAAAAAGGAAAAAAAAAAAACCCCTAAAAGAAGGATGAAGAGCTAAACGAACAGAAAAAACAGGGGTGGGGAAATGGATGGGGAAAACCGTTATGCAGTGGAGCAATGAAAGCAAGTCGAAGATTTCACTAAATGGAGAAACAAAGGGTACAAAGAAAGGGAAAGGAGGAGAAAAAGGAATAGCAAAAAAAATCGGAGAAGGGGGAAAAGAAGGACAAATAGGGGAAAAGGACGAAGAAGTTGGAGGAGGGGAAAAAAAGAAGGAGGAGGAGGAAAAGACAAAAAAGGGGGAAAGAGGAGGGGGTACGAAGACAAGAGGAGAGGAAAGAAAAAGAAGGAAAAGAAACGAGAACACACAATACGAACTAAAGACAATAACGATCAAGAAACAGAGAAAGACGGAACGAGGGAAAAGGGTCAAGAAAAAGGGACCCAAATTTAAACAAACAACAAAAGACAAAAAAAAAAGGGGGGGGGGGGAAAAATAAAGAAAAGAAAACTGAAAATTTTCCGACAACAACGAAAATCGGGTTAAGATCGGGTTTTTTTTCGCAACACACCAGCACGCAATCAGCACTTCTTTGGGTAAAAAACCTCCTACGGGTAGCAGCCCACTGCAAAAGACTGAGATTGCTCCATCAAAGGTCTCGGGCGGCTGCCAGGGACTACGTATACCCAAGGGTGCGACTTTTCCAATTTCGTTTGCTCGCTGATTTTTCCGTCGTCTGCTCATTTTTTTTCGGAGTCTCTCAGTCATTCGTCTCTGTCCGTCTGTCCGGCCGTCTGTCTTCCCGTCTCTCTCCTCTCCTCCTCTCTCTTTTCCCCCCCGCCCCCCGCGTCTCTCTCCCTCTCCTCTCCTCTCTTCTTCCTCCCCTCCTCTCTCTCTCTCCCCTTTTAGTAAAGTTACTTTCCCCTTTTCAGTAAGGGGCCCGGGCCCTTTAATCGAAAAAATCAATCTTTTTTGATCTGGCTCCCCCTCCCCCCCTCCATCTCTCTCTCCCTCTCTCCCCCCCCTCCCCCTCTCTCTCTCCTTTCCCGCTTCTCGGCTCGGTTAGAAGCCTTTCCTACTTTCATCATTGGTCTCTCAAATCACACATTTATGGTTTTAAAAAAAAGCAGCGACACACAGACCCGTCTGCGACTGCCACAGAAAGAAAACCGTTTTTCGTGACATGAGGTTGGTTGTTCCAAACCCTTTGGTCCCTCGAAACGCCTTTTGAGGTGATGTGGAAAGTTAGTTTCCGATAAATTTATGTGGCTTTTTTAGTTGGTTTTATCCCGGGTCCTGTCGTCGACTGGGGTTCCTCTCATCATTTTATCACCACTCTTTCTCTCCCCCCTCCTTCTCTCTCTCTCTCTCTGTCTTCTTCGTCGTCTGTCTGTCTTTTTCCCCGGGCCCCCTTCTTTTTCTGCCCCCGGCCTTTCTCTCTCCTCTCTGTTATTCTTTCACGAGCAGGTTTGCATGTAACGGCGTCTATGGGGAGTTTTGTGTGTGTGTTGTGTGTGTGTGTGTGGGGGGTGTGGTGTTTTGGGGGTGTGGTGTGTAGGGGTGTGTGCGGGGTGGGGGTTTGGGTGGGTGTGCGGCGTGCGGCGGGGGGTTTTGTGGGTGGTGTGGTGTGTGTGTGGGGTGGCGCGCGCGCGCGCGCGCGCGTGCGTGCGTCAGTGTCGTATGTGTTTCTGCGAGTGCCTACGCACCGTGGGTGTGTGTGTGTGTTGGGTGTGGTGTGTGTGGGGGTGTGTGTGGTGGGCAGTGCAGCGTGCGGGGGTTGCGTGCCTACGTGCCTGCCTACCACCTGCAGCCTGCTAAACGAAACAAAAATTTTCTGTTTCCGGGGGAAGATGAACCGACTCTCGGGTGTATACTTTTCCAACCCTCACCACAAATTCCCTGATCATGGGGTTGATTGTCATCGAAGTACTATTTCGAACTTAAAACCCACGTCTGCCCCCCAAAACTTGTTTGGGAGGCTGGGGGTGTACACTAAAGACGGAAAAACAACAGGCACATCCACCCACTGAAGTCTTTCCGGGCACGCCAAATTGAAACACATTCCCAGTGTTTGGCAGAGGGAAAGGGGGCATGGGTTTCCCGTAAACAGCTCCTCCAGACAAAGAAAAACCCCACCGATTTCCTTTTTATACGGTTTATTTTTAGGGATTTTTTTTTTTTTTTCTTTCTATTTTTCCCCTTTTTATCATTTAGTTCTTTTTTGTTTCCCCCCCTCTTCCTCCACCTCCTCCTCCCCTCTGACTTTACCGCTCCCTCCTTTACTTTATTCTTCACCTTTTTGTTTCCTATCTTATTTTTTCATTTTCTTTTTTCCCCATGCATATTGCTTTTCAACACCCATAGAAAATCAAGTTTTTGCTTTAATACTCCTCATCCTCACCTTTTCAGTCACTCACCACCACACACACACACACACCACACACACACACACACACACACCAAAAAAAAAAAAAAAAGGAGAGAGAAGAGAGAGAGAGAGAGGGAGAGAAGGCACGAACGCAAACAAGAGAGAAGGGAGGGGAAGAGAGAAGAAAGGAGAGGGGAAGGAGAGAGAGAGAAGAAAAAGGGGGCACGCACCAAACAAAAAAGAGAGAGAGAGAGGGGGGGGGGGGGGAGAAAAACGGAAAATGAATGAATGATTCACTTATAAAATTTTCTTTACCAATGTATAACTCAAGGGAAAAGGAATAGAAAAAACAAAAGGGAGGAGGTGGAAAAGGGTTTCAGTCTTAGTTTCATTATAATCCAGCTGACCAAAGATGAAGGCAGGATGTAAAAAAAAAAGTTTGACAGCTTATTTTTAGGGGTTTAGAAAAGGTAATTTTGACTTGACTTGACTTAATAAAACAAACTGCGGCTTTCTGATACCAAGGCAAAAGAAAAAGGGGACACACAACACAAGGGCAAAGTATTGCTTATCAAAAACACAAAAAAATACAAACTTTTAAAATGCTTCAGATGGTAAAAAGCAGTTGAAAGGGTTAAGCAAAAAAACGATCCTCCTGATCGCCACAGTATGAGAAATACGGGGTGAGACCTGGGGGATAAAAATGAGAATGGTATTTTGCGTCTGTCTCTCTATCCTTCATATATCACGTGCTCGTTTTCGATTTGCCAAAACGTCATAACGTTCCTGCGTGCGTTTTGGTCGAAAAGGCACATTCAACCCCTAAAGGGTACGGCACGGCGTTTTTTCCCAGTGGACCACCGTCCATGCAACTTTTTCAAATTGCCCCGGAGCGTCGTGCTGAATTGAAACAAACGAGCCGAGTGGGTGGTAAAAGGGAGCGGAAGAGCCGGCTTGTAAAAACCGCTGACAGGCACGGAGGGTGGAGTTAAAAAATATTAAATCAAATCATAGGATTGTAATGTAACAACAAACTTGCAGGGAACGGCACAGTTTCGCTTTTTTTTTCAACCTTTAAAAGCATCGGGTTTTTGCTAAGTCAAGACTGAGGTTATGTGTTGTAAGGAAGGTGTTGTTTTAAAAAAAAAAGTAAAAAACCGGTTAATAAAACGATAGTGTGTAACAGAAAGATCGAAGAGGTAAGGCAAGGGAATGTTGCTTTCCCACCGACTGCAAAGGGGGCCTATCAAGGGTGTCCCCCATGTTTAAAAAACACAACTTTAAATCATCTTCACACAGCCTAAAAAACTCTCAAAAACCTACCCGAAAAATTTTGTTTAAAAAATTTTTCCACTATTAAATCCAGTTCCAGAAAAAAACTTTTAATCTCTTTCAAAATTCAAAGACGCACAGGTGGAACACCTGAACCAGGTTTTCATGGTCGCTGTAAAAGGGGTTTTTGTTTTTACATCAAGCAAGTCCCACACCCTAAAAGAATGGGTTTAAAAAATCTTTATTAAACGGTTTCGCGATAGGACTTTCGCAAAAAAACTCGGCCAACTCATGGTCATGGTTAAAGTCAAGCTCTTTAAAAAATTTGTAGGAAACCACGGACAAGTTGGTCTTGGCCTTAACCACTACTTAAGGTTCACGTGAACCTCGTCCGAAGCAGCCAAAATAAAAGTCAAAAATACAAAAAGGATGCCACAAAAATTGGTTCCCCCGTGAAAATTGTTCCTTTTTTTTTTTTTCCTAAAGGATTTTTCGCGGCTAAAGGAGGATCACACGACGACAGACCAGAGAGACAAAAAGACAGGAAAAAATGGATTGCAAGATGGCGATTGCGGCCACCGAAATTCAGCATGGGGACAAATTTTTTTCGGAAAAAAATTCAGGTCACCTGACATAATTTTCCCCGCTTTTTCTTTTTCCCCAGCACGGGGCTCGCGCAATGGTGGGTTTAAAAAATGACTACCAGGGCCCCAAATAAACGGAACAATCGTTTTTATTTCTCCAAACTTTTATAAGAAAAGCACAGAAAACAGACGACAACAAAAATGGAAAAGGAAAAAACTTCCAAAAAAGAATTAAACAAAAAAAAAAAAAAAAAAAAAGAATGCGTTGCTAACAAAAAAAAAAAAAAAATAAACGTATAAATAATCCGGAAAACCCCTTTTTCCCACCATTTTTTGCTAGGCGATTCGGGCGAAACTCCATGGAGTTTTGGGGGCGTTTTCGATTTTTATCATGGGACAAAAGTTCCAACTTTTTCGTTTCGCGTTTAAGCTCCCTACCCCATTTTAATTAAATTTATGCCATTGTTCGTTATTTTTCTATTTTTGAACCTCCTATTAATTTTAAAAAGGTGTCCTTTTTTTTTCGAACCAAAATCAAAGTTGCATGTTTTTTCACAGTTTTTATGGACTTTTTTGCTTAAAACAAAATCGAAAAGGCTCAGCCTCTTGAAAAAATGTTAGTTTTGTTTGTTTTCTTCGCCAGTTCTTTTGTGAGGTATTGGGGAAAGGGTGGGCGGTTTTTAAAACATCCTTTTGTGGGGTGCCCTTTAGGGCTGTGAGCTTGTGCGGTTGTCTGCAAGCCCAAAATTGGGCTTTTTGGGCATTCGTCGGGGTTTTTGGCGTTTAAATTTTTCCCCTTGGGAGCAAAAGTTCCGTACTTGTCGTTATTTTTCTGTTTATCTTTTGCTGTCTTTTCAGAATTGCTTTAAAAAAGGGGCAATTAAGTGTGGGGGGGGGGGGGGGGGGAGGAAGGATGGCACATGCAAAAGAAAGGGGGAGGGAAGCGAGAAAGGGAAAAAAACAAAAAACCTCCCCAACACAGAAAATTTTTAAACCAGGGAAGGTTATAAGAAGAAAACATTGAAGGAAATGAATGGAAGAAGAAGAAAAAAAAGAGGGGTGATGATAGAGAGTGATGATGATAGAATGTGCTATGAAGAAGAAAAAGAAGAAAGAAGAAGAAAACGAAAAAGAACAAGAACAAGAAGAACAAGAAAAGAAGACAAAAAATAAGAGCCCGAAGAAGAAGAAAAAAGAAGAAAAGAAAGAAAAAAAGAAAAAACCCAAAAACAGCAAGGGAAAACAAACGAAACCAAAAAACGGGGTTTCGGAAAGACACATCACGAAGAGGGCAAAGGACGACGAAAAAGAAGAGAAGGGGGGGAAAAAGGGGGGGGGAGGGGAGGGGAGGGGGGGGGAGCGGCAGAGTAGGGGAAGGGAATAAAGAAAAAAAACCCCCGGGTCAGTGACGCAAAAGGTTTGGGAAGGGGACCCGCGTTCTGCAAAACATTTGGGATGCAGATGGGCATTACCCGCCAGGGGGTGGCCCCGCCCCCATAGAAGGTGTCCACTGCTGAGTCACTGCAGATCGGCCCTATCCCCCCTAGGACACAGCAGCTGCTCACGGAATAAACAGTCCAAGATGCAATTTCTGTTTTTCTTAAAAATTTGGCGCTGGGGGGGGGGGGGGGCATTTTTGCGCTTAGGTTTTTTTTTCTTTTTTTTCTATCATCTTCTATCTATCTTTATCTATCCCAATCTATCTAAACACTTTCCCCAATTTTCTACATCAGATCTCTATCTTCAATTCCTACACACTATCTTCTTTCATTTCATACAACATACAACATCCATAAACATCATAAATACAACATACATACATCGTAAAAACAAACATGCCAACCCAAACAATCAAAACAAAAGCTCTTTTTTTTCAACTAAGCGAGAAACGTTCTGTTTATTCTTTTTAAGCATTTTTATTCTTTGTCTTTTTGTTTTCTTTTCCTTTTTTCCCCCGGGGGGGGTGGGAAAAAAAACTTTTTTACGCTTATCTCATAACCCGGGGAAAAATTAATTTCGTTCGGTCGCTCGCTCGTTTGGTTTTTTTG
>JAMYXO010007069.1:0-12627 GCA_033310375.1 Conus canariensis
TAAAAAGGAAATATAAAGAAGAGATATTGGGGGGGAAAAAGGGGGAAAGAGATTTTTGGGGGAAAAAAGGGGAAAATAAAAAAAGAAAAGATATTTGGGGGGGAAAAAGGGGAAAAAAATTAAGGAGGGTTTAAATAGGAAATTTAAAAGGGGGAAAAGATATGGAAAAGAAAAATTTAAAAAAGGAAAAGGGGGGGAAAAATTTTAAAATTTTAAAAAAAATTTTTTGGGGGGAAAAAATGGAAAGAGAAAAGTAGAGGGGGTTTAAAAAGGGGAAAAAAAAGGAAAAATAAAATTTTGGGGGAAAATGAAAGAGATAAGGGGGGGAGGGGGTTAAAAAAAAAAAAAGGGGGAAAAGGGTATGGGGGAAAAAGGGGAAAAAAGAAAAAGTTAAAAAGGGAAAGGGGGGAAAAAAAAATAAGAAAAGATAGGGGGGGAAAAGGGAAAAAATAATAAAAAGGGGGGGGATTGTAAATAGGAAAAAAAGGAAAAAAAAAAATATGGGGGAAAAAAGGGAAAAAAAAAAGGGGAGGGGGGATGTAAATAGGAAAAAAAAGGGGGAAAGATATTTTTGGGAAAAA
The DNA here is from genome assembly GCA_033310375.1 of Conus canariensis. Lineage (NCBI taxonomy): Eukaryota > Metazoa > Mollusca > Gastropoda > Neogastropoda > Conidae > Conus > Conus canariensis. Next base: position 582 of record JAMYXO010007069.1, read on the forward strand.
AAAAAAGGGGATAAATGAGGGGGGAATTTTTAAAAGGGAAAAAAAGGGGAAAGATATGGGGGAAAAAAAAAAAAAAGGGGAAAAGGGGGGGGGGGAGGTTTAAATTGGGGAAAAAAAAGGGGAAAAAATATTGGGGAAAAAGGGGAAAAAAAAGGAGAGGGGGGATTAAAAAAAGGAAAAATTTAAAAAAAAGGGGGGGGGGAAAAAGATTTTTGGGGGGGAAAAAAAAAAAAAGGGGGAAAATTTAAGGTAGAAAAAAAGGGTGTTTTAAAAAAAAAATATAAAAAAGAGATTGGGGGGAAAAAGGAGAGAAAAATTTAAAAGGGGGATGTAAAAAGGAAATATTTAAAGGGGAAAAATATGGGGGAAAAAAAAAAAATTTAAAAGAGGGGGATTAAATAGGAAAAATTAAGGGGAAAAAAATTGGGGGGAAAAAAGGGGAAAAAAAATTTTAAGGGGGGGGGGATGTAAAAAGGAATATAAAAAAGAAAAATGGGAAAATGAAAAATTAAGGGGGGGGGTGTTTTAAAAAAAAAAATAAGGGGGGAAAAGAATGGGGAAAATTTGGGGAAAAAATGAAAGGGGGGGGTGTAAAAAAGGGGAAAAAAAAAAAGAGATTTGGGGGAAAAAAAAAAGAATTTTAAAAGGGGGGAGTAAATAGGAAAAATTTAAAAAAAAAGAATGGGGAATTTTTTAAAAATAAAAAGGGGGGTTTTAAAAAAAAAATATTAAGAGAAAAAAAGGGGGGGAAAAAGAAGAAAAAAGAAAGGGGGGGGTGTTTTGGGGAAATTAAAAAAAAATAAGGGGGGAAAAGAAAAGTTTTAAGGGTTTGGGGAGGAAAAAAAAAATTTTTAAGGGGAAGGGATAAAGGGGAAAAATTTGGGGAAAAAATAGAGGAGGGGAAATAGGAAATTTTAAGGGGAAAAAATTTTTGGGAAAAAAAAAAAATAAATTTTTGGGAGGGTGAAAAAAAAAAATTTTTATAAAGATTTTGGGGAAAAAAGGGAAAAAGGATTAAAAAAAGGGGGGGGAAAAAAAAAAAAAGATAAAAAGTTTAAAATTTTAAAAAGGGGTTTGGGGGTAAAATGGAAAAAAAAAATTTGTTGGGGAAAATGAAAAGTTAAATTTTTAAGGGGGGGGTTTTTTTTTGAGAATTTTTTGGGGGGTTTTTTTGGGGGAGTTGTGGGGGGATTTAAAAAAATTAAGAGAAGGAAATGGGGGGAAGAAAATTTAAAATTGTTGAGGGGGGGGTTTTTGGAAAATAAAAGGTATTTTGGGGGGGAAAAAAATGAAAAGGGGAAGGGGGTTTTAAAAGGAAAAAAAAAATATGGGGGAAAAAAAAAAAAAATAAATAGGGTTAAATTGAAAAAAAAAAAAGATAATAAATATGGGGGAATTGGTTATTTGATTATTTAAAAATGGGGAAAATTTAAAAAAAATAGGGAAAAATTGAAAGAAAATAAAAAAAAGGGTGGAAAAAAAAAAGGGGGTTAAAAGGGGGAAAATATGGGGGGGGAAAAATAAGGGGGATAATTTAAAAAAAAAATTTAAAAAAAGAATATTTGGGAAAAAAAAAAGAGATAAAAGGGGGAAGGGGGGGAAATAGGGGAAAAAAAAAGAAGAATATTTTTTTTAAAAGGGGAAAAATAAAAAAGGGAGGAAATTGGAAAAAATTTAAAGGAAAAAAATATGGGGGAAAAATTTTTGAGAGATAAGGTTTGTGGGGGTGGGAAAAAAGGGGAAAAAAAAAAAAATAGGGGAAAAAAAAAAAATAAGGAAGGGGAAAGGGGGGGGTTTAAAAAAAAAAAGATAAAGAAAGAATGGGGGAAAAAAAAAAAGATAAGGGGAAAAGGGGTTAAAAGAAAAATAAAGGGGGAAAAAGGTAAGGAAAAAGGGGAAAAAGATAAGGGGAAGGGGGTTAAATAGGGGAAAAAAAAGAAGAGATATGGGGGGAAAAGAAAAAGATAAAAAGGGGGGGGTTGAAAAGGAAAAAAAAGAAAAAAAAGGGGGTAAAAAAAAAGAAAAATAAAGGGGGGTTAAATAAGAAAATAAAGAAAGGGGGAAAAAAAAAAAGAGATAAATGGGGGGGAAAATGAAATTTTTAAAAATAAAAAAAGATTTGGAAAAAGAAAAAGGGATTAAAAAGAATGGGGGTTTTTAAAAGGGGAAAAAAAGAAAAAATATGGGGAAAAAAGGGAAAAAAATAATAAGGGGAAAAGGGGGAAAAGGAAAAAATTTTTGGGGAAAATAAAAGGGGAAAAAGAAAAAAGATAAAAAAAGGGGGGATGAAAAAAGGGGGAAAATTTTAAAAAAAAAAATGGGGAAAAAGGGAAAGAGATTAAGGGAAAGGGGGGAATTTAAAAAAAAATTAAAGAAGAGATATGGGGAAATTTTAAAGGGAAAAATGATGGAAGGGGTTTTAAAAGGAAAAAAAAAGAAAAGATAAAGGAAGGGAAAAAAAAAGAAAAAAGGGGGGGGGGAGATGTAAAAAATTTTTTTAAAAAGGAAAAATTGGGGGAAAAATTTTTTTTTATTATTTTTTTTAAAATTTAAAAAAGAGAAAAAAATGTGGGAAATTTTGGAAAAAATATAAAGGATAAGGTTTTTAAAAAAGGAAATTAAAAGGGGAAAGATATGGGGGGTTTTAAAAGAAAGGGGAAGGGAAAAAAAATTTAAATTAAGATTAAAATAAAAGGGAAAAGGGGGTAAAATTTAGATGTTTTAAAAGGGAAAAAAATTTTTAAATTTGGGGAAGGAAAAAAAAAAGTAATAGTGTTAAAAATTTAAAATTTTAAAGGGTTTAAAGGGGGAAAAGTAAGTAGAAATGAAGGGGGGGGGAAAATTTTTAAAAAAAGATTTGAAAAATTTTGGGGGGGGGGGGGGGGGGGGGGGTAAAAGATAAAAATTTAGAAAAATTTTAAAAAAATATAAAAAAAGAAAAATTTTAAAATGAAGAGGGTAATAAGGAGGGTTAAATAAAAATATAAAGAAGAGATATTTTGGGAAAAAGGGAAAAGATAAGTGAAAGGGGGAAAATTTTAAAAAAAATATAAAGAAAATAGGGGAAATTTTTTAAAAATTTTTTAAAAATGAGGGGGAAAAAAGGAAATATAAAAAAGATATTTTGGGAAAAAAAGAGAGATAAGGGGGAGGGAGGGTGTAAAAAGAAATATAAAAAAAATTGGGGGAAAAAGGAAGGAAAATAAAAAAAGGGTGAAATTTTTAAAAAAAAATATAAAAAAGAAAATAAGGGGGGGAAAAAGGGAAAAAAAATAAGGGGGGGGAGGGTGTAAATTTTTAAAAATAAGGGGAAAATATGGGGGAAAAAGGGGAAAAAGAAAATAAGGGGGGGTGTAAATTTTTTAAAATTTTTAAAAAAAGAGAAGGGGGAAAAATGGGAAAAAAAAAAAAAGAGGGGGGGTTTAAAAAGGGGAAAAAAAAAAAAGGGGTAGGAAAAGGAAAAAAAAATAATAAGGGAGGATTAAAAAAGGGAAAAAAGAGAAGAGATATGGAAAATGGGGAAAGAATTTTAAAGGGGGGGGAAAAAAAAATAAAGATAAGAAGAAATTTTTAAAAAAATATTAAGGGGGGGGAGGGTGAAAAAAAATATAAGGGGGAAAAAGAATTTGGGGGAAAATTTTAAAAATAAAAGGGAATTAAATTAAAAAGGGAAAAAAAAGGAAAAATATGGGGAAAAAGTAAAAAAAATTAAATTTTTAAGGGGGGGAAAAAAAAAAAAATATAAGGAAAAATTTTGGGGGAAAAAGGGGAAAAAATAATGGATTTTTGTTAATGGAAAAATAAGGAAATAGATAGGGAAAATGAAGGAATAAAAGAAGGATTAAAAAGAAAATATAAAGGAAAAAAAATTTTTTTTTGAAAAAAATATAAAGGGAGGGGGGAAAAAAAATAAAAGAAAAGATATTGGGGGGAAAAGGAAGAAAATAATATAGAGGATTTTTTAAAAAGGAAAAATTTTAAAAAAAAAATATGGGGAAAAAAAGGAAGAAAAATAATGAGAGGGGGGATTAAAAAGGGGAAAAAAAGAGAAGAATATGGGGAAAAAGGAAGAGAGATAAAAAGAGGGGGAAAATTTTAAAAAGGGAAAAAAAAAAAAGGATATGGGGGAAAAAAAGGAAAAAAATAAATAAGAGGGGGAAATAAGGGGAAAAAAAAGGGGGGGGAAAGTATGGGGGGAAAAAAAAAAAAAAGAAAAAGGGGGGAAAGGGGGGGGTGTAAAAAGGAAATTTAAGAAAGAGATATGGGAAAATGAAAGAAAAAGTAGAGGAAAATGTAAAAGGGGGAAAAAAATAAAGAGATATTGGGGGGAAAAAGAAAGAAAAAAGGGAAAGGGTTTTTAAAAAGGGGAAAATTTTTGGGGGAAAAGAATGGGGAAAAAAAAAAAAGGGGAAAAAATAGAGGGGGGTGTAAAAAAGGGAAAAAAAAAAAAGATATTGGGGGGGAAAAGAAAAAAGATAAAAAGAGGGGGGTGTAAATGAAATATTTAAAAAAAAAGGGGAAAATTTTAAGAATGAAGAGAGATAAGTAGAGGGAAGGAGGTTTTAAATTAAAAATTTAAAGAAGAAATTTTTAAAAAAGGGGAAAAAAGAAAAGGGGGAGAGGTATTTTGGGGGGAAAATAGGGGGGGGGGGGGGGGGGGATATTTTTAAAAAAAGAATGGGGGAAAAAAAGGGGAAAAAAATGGAAGGGGGGGGGGAAAATTTAAATAAAAAAAGAAGGGATAAAGGGGAAGAAGGAAAATAGATAATAAGGGGGGTTTTTTAAAAAAAATTTTAAAAAAAGAATAAAAAGGGGAAAAAGGAAATTATGGGGGGGAAGGAGGAAGTAAATAGGAAATATAAAAAAAGAAATGGGAAGAAAAAAAGAGATAATAAGGGGGAGTAAATAAAATTAAAAGAAGAGAAAAGGGGGGAAAAAAAAGAAAAAATAAAAAATTGGGGTTTTAAAAAGGGAAAAAAATTTTAAAAAAGAGATATGGGAAAATGGGGAAAAAAGATAATTTAGGGGGAAAAAAAAGGAAAAATTTTAAGGGGAAAAATATTTTGGGGAAAAAAAAAAGAAGATAAGGGGGGGGGGGGGAGTGAGGAAAATTTTTAAAAAAGGGAAAAAAAAAAGAAATATATTTTTAAAAGGGGAAAAAAGTATAAAAAGGAGGGGGAAATTTTTGGGAAAAAAAAAAAGAATGGGAAAAGGAAGAGAGATAAAGGGGGGGGAGGGGGAAAAAGGGGAAAAAAAAAAAGAAAAAGGGGGGAAAATGGGGAAAAAAATAATTAAGGGAAAAGGGGGAAAATTTTTAATTTTTAAAGGAAAGATATGGGAAAAAAAGAAAATAAGGGGGAAAGGGAGGGGAAAAAGGGGAAAAAAAAAAAGGGGATGGGGGGAAAAAGGGAAAAAAATAAAGGGGGGAGGGGGGAAAAAGGAAAATTTAAAAATTATGGGGGAAAAAGGATAATTTTAATAGAAGGGGGGGAAAAAAGGAAAAAAAAAGAAATTGGGGGAAAAAAAAAAAAAGAGAAAGGTAGAGGGGGGTGTTTAAAAAAAGGAAAAAAAAGAAGAGATTGGGAAAAATTAAAAAAAGGGGGGTAATAAGGGGGGAAAGGGTTTAAAAAAAAGAAGGGAAAGGGAAAAAGGGGAAAAAAGAAAAGGGGTTGGGAGGGGGAAAAAAAAAAAAGGGGAAGGGGAAAAATTTTAAAAAAGGGGATTATAAGGAGAAGGTGAAATGTAAATTTAAGAAGGAAAATTTGGGGAAAAAAAAAGAATAAAAATGGGAAGGGAATTTTTTTAAATGAAATATTAAAAAGAGGGTAATTGGGGAAAAAAGAAGAGGTTTAGGGAGGAAATTTTAAAAGGGAAAAAAAGGAGAAGGGAATAAGGGGAAAAAAGAAAAATAAAAGGGGGGGAGGGTAAAAAAGGGAAAAAAAAAGTTAGGGGGGGAAAAATTTTTTTTAAGGGGGGGAAAGTAAAAAAATTTAAAAAAAAAAAGGGATAAAAATTGGGGAAAAAAAAAGGGTAGAGGTTTAAATAGGAAAAAATTTTAAAAAAATATGTGAAAAGGAAAAAGATTTTAAAAAAAGGGGGGTTAAATAGGGGAAAAAAAAGAAAGAGATTGGGAAAAGGGGAGAGAAATAGAGGAGGGGGAAAAATGAAAAATTTTAAAAAAAAAATGGGGAAAAAAGGGGAAAATTTTTAAAGGGGGGGAGGGGAAAAAGGGGGAAAGGGGAAAAATAAAGAAAAAATTGGGGGAAAAAAAGAGAGAATGAATAAAAGGGGAAAGGGGGGGAAAAGAAATAAAAGGGGAAAAAAATGGGGAAAAAAAAGAATAATAAGGGGGGATTTAAAATTGGGAAAAAAAAGGAAAAAAAATTGGGGAAAAGGAAGAGAGATAAGGGGGAAATGAGGAGTTAAAAAAGGGAAAAATAAAAAAATTTTTTGGGGGGAAAAATTTTGAAGAAAATTTTTGGGAGGTTTTAAAAAGGGGAAAAAATTTTAAAAAAAAATGGGGAAAATTTTAAGAAAAAATAAAAGGGGAGGAGTTTTAAAAAGGGAAAAAAAAAAAAAAATTTTGGGGGAAAATGGGGAAAGAGATAAGGGAAAGAGATTGAAATAGGAAAAAAAAGTTTTAAAAAATTTGGGGGGAAAAATTTTTTTGAAAAAGGGTGAAAGGGGGGGTTAAAAGGAAAAAATTTAAAAAGATAAGGGGGAAAAAAAGAAGATAATAAAGAGAAGGGGGGGGGGAAAATTGTTTATAAAAGGGGAAGAGATTTTTGGGGGAAAAAAAATTTTAAAAATAATTAAAGGGGGGTTAAAAAGGGGAAAAAAAAGAGAAAGAAGGGGGAAGAATGGAAAAAAGATAAAAAGGGGGAAAAGGGGGTTTTTAAAAAGGGAAAAAAAAAAAATATGGGGGGAAAAAAAAAAAAATAAAAAAAGAGGGGGGGTGTAAAAGGGGGAAAATTTTTAAAAAAGAAAAAATGGGGGAAAAAATTGGGGAAAGAGATGGTAGAGTGAATGTAAATAGGAAAAAAAAAAGAGATATGGGGGGAAAAATTTTAAAAAAATAAGTAGGGGGGGGTGTAAAGGGGAAAAAAAAAAAAAGGATATTTTGGGAAAAAAGGGGAAAAAAAAATGAAGGGAGGGGGGGAAATAGGGGAAAATAAAAAGAGGGTATGGGGGAAAAGAAAGAGGGGAAAAAGGGGGGGAAAAAAAAAATAGGGGGAAATTTTTTTTTAAAAAAAAATAAGGGGAAATTTTTTTTGGGAAAAATAATGGGATGGGGGAAAGGGAAAAAAAAAGGGGAAAAAAATTTTGGGGGAAAAAAAGGGGAAAAAATGAAGGGGGGTGGAAAAAGAAAAAAGGGGAAAAAAAAAAGGGAAAAAGGGGAAAAAAGAAAATAGAGGGGATGTTTAAAAAATTGGGGAAAAAATTAAAAAAAAAATAGGGGGGAAAAAAAGAAGATAAGGGGGGGGGGGAGGGGGAAAAGGAAAATAAAAAAGAATATGGGGGGAAAAAAAAAAAAGATAATAAAAGGATGTAAATAGAAAAATAAAGAAAGATTGGGGGGAAAAAAAAAAAAAATTGGTAGAAAAGGGGGGTGAAATAAAAAAAAATAAGAAAGAGATATGGGGGAAAAAGGGGAAAAAAATAAGGGGGGGGAGAGGAGGGTAAAAAAAGGGAAAATAAGGGGAAAAGATATGGGGGGGAAAAAAAGGGGGGAGATTTTTGAGGGGGGGTTAAATAGGAAAAAATAAGAGAAGAATAGGGGAAAATAAAAGAATAATTAGAGGGGGGTGTAAAAAGGGGGAAAAAAAAGAGATATGGGGGAAAAAAGGAAAAGAGAAAAAGGGGGGAAATAGGAAAATAATTAAAAGAAGGGGGGAAAAAGGAAAAAAAATAAAAAGGGGGGTGTAAATAGGAAATAAAAAAAAAGAATGGGGGAAAAAGAAGAGGATAATAAGGGAGGGGGAAAAGGAAATAAAAAGGGGGAAAAAAAGGGGAAAAAAAAAAAAATTTTTTGGGGGGGGGATGTAAATAGGGGAATTTTAAAGGGGGGGAAAAAAAGGGGGGAAAAAAAAGGGGGGAGATAAAGAAAGGGGGGTGTAAAAAGGAAAATAAAAAGAAAGAGTTTTGGGGGGAAAAAAAAAAAGAGATAATTTAAAAAGGAAAAAAAAAAAGGGAAAATTTAAAATTTAAAAAAAATATGGGGAAAAAAAAAAAGAAAAAGGGGGAAAAGGGAAAATTAAATTTTTAAATTAAATTTTAAAAAAATTTTTGGAAAAAAAAAAATAAAGAGAAAAAAAAAAAATTTTAAAAAGATATGGGGAAAATTTTTAAAAATAATTAAAAATTAGGATGTTTTAAAAGGGGGAAAAAAAAAAAATTTAGAAAGGAAAGAATAAAAGGGAAAAGGGTTTTTAAAAAAAAAAATTAAAAAAAATAAAAATTTTTAAAAAAATTTTTAAAAAATAAAAGGAAAAAAATTTTAAAAAAATAAAAAATTTTTTTATTAAAAATAAAGTGAGGAAAATTTTTTAAAAAATTTTAAAAAAAAAAAATGGGGGGAAAAAAAAATAATCAAGAGAATTGTAAATTTTAAAAATAAAGAAAGATATGGGGGAAAAAAAGAGAAAAATAAGAAAGTAAAAAGGGGGAAAAAAAAGGGGGGAAAAATATGGGGGGAAAAAAAAAAAAATAATTTGGGGGGGGGGTTTAAATAATATATAAAAAAATATGGGAAAATGAAAGAATAAATGAGGAGGGTTTAAAAAAATATAAAGAAAATATTGGGGAAAAAGGGGAAAAATAAAGGGGAAAAGGGGGTTTTTAAAAGGGAAAAATTTTAAAAAAAAGGAAAATTGGGGGAAAAAAAAAAAAATAAAGAGGGGGAGGATGTAAAAAAAATAAAAAGAAAGATAGGGGGAAAAAGAAGAAGATAATGGAGGAGGATGTAAATTGGAAATATTTTAAAAAAAATATTTTTTTTAAAATTTAAAAAAGAAAAGGGGAGAGGGGGGGAAAGTAAATAGGGGAAAAAAAAAAAGAAAATGGAAAAAAAAAAAGGGGAAATTTTTAAAAAATTAAAAAAAAAGGGGAAATAAAGAAAGAATGGGGGGAAAAAAAAAATAATAAGTAATTTTTTAAAAGGGGAAAAATAAGGAAAAAAAATGGGAAAATTAAGAAGATAAGTAGAGAAGGGGGTTTTAAAAGTAAAATAAAAAAGAGATATGGGAAAGGGGAAAAAAATAAAAAAGGGGGGGTTTAAATAGGAAATATAAAAAAAAATTTTGGGGAAAAAAAAAAATAAAAAGGAATGAAAAAATTTTAAGAGAAAGATAGGGGGGAAAAAGGGGAAAGATAATTTTAAAAAAGGATGAAATTAAAAAAAATTTAAAAAAAAAATAAGGGGAAAAATTTTTAAAAAGGGGAAAAAAGAAAGATGTAAATTTAAAAAAATAAAAAGAAGTTGAATGGGGGGAAAAGGGGAAAAAAAAAAGGTAAAAAAAATTTTTAAAAAGGGGAAAAATTTTTAAAGGAAAAAAAATTTGGGAAAAATGAAAGAATAAGTAAGGAATTAAAAAAGGGAAAAATAAGGGGAAAAATATTTTGGGGAAAAAAAAAAAGATAAAAAGGAAAAGGGGTAAATTTAAAAATTTAAAGGGGAAAGATAGGGGGGAAAAAAAGGAAAATAAAAAAGGATATTTAATTAAGGGGAAAAAAAGAAAGATAAAAATAAAAAAAAAAAGAATGAAGAAGGGGTTTAAAAAAGGGGAAAAAAAAAAAGAAAAAATTGGGGGGGGAAAAAAGAAGAAAAAGGGGGGGGGAGGGGTTAAAAAAAGGGAAAAATAAAGAAAAAATTGGGGGGAAAATGAAAAAAATAATAAGGGAGGAAAATTTAAAAAGGGGAAAAAAAAAAGAAAAAAAAAGGGGGAAAAAGGGAAAAAGATAAAAAAAGGGGGGTGTAAATAGGGGAAAAAAAAAAAGAATAGGGAAGGAAAGGGGAAAAAATAATTGAATTAAAAAGAGATATGGGAAAATGAAGAAGATAAAGGGAGGATGTAAATAGGAAATAAAAGAAGAATATGGGAAATAAAAATAATAGAGGAGGATGTAAATAGAAATATAAAGAAAATATGGAAAGAAGAAAATAAGGGAGGATTAAATAGGAATATAAGAAGAGATATGGAAAATGAGAGAATAATGGGAGATTAAAAGGAAATATAAAAAGGATATGGGAAAAGAAGAAGATAATAGAGGAGATGTAAATGGAAATATAAGAAGAGAATGGGAAATGAAGGAGAAAGAGAGATTAAATGAATAATAAAGAAGAGATATGGAAAAAAGAAGATAAGGAGAGGAGTGTAAATAGAAATATAAGAAGAGATATGGAAAATGAAAGAGATAAAGAGAGATTAAAGAAAATAAAAAGATATGGAAATGAAAGAGATAAAGGGAGGATGTAATAGGAAAATAAAAAAATATGAAAAGAAGAGAATAAGAGAGGAGATGTAAAAGGAAATATAAAGAAGAATATGGAAATAAGAGAGAAATAAGGAGGTTAATAGAAATATAAAGAAAATATGGGAAAAGAAGAAGATAATAGAGGAGATGTAATAGAAATATAAGAGAAAGATTGGAAAATAAGAAGATAATAGAGGAGATGTAAATAGGAAAAAAGAAAGATAGGGAAAATGAGAGAGATAATAGAGAGGATGTAAATAGGAATATAAAAGAGATATGGAAAATGAAGAGAGAAATAGAGGAGATTAAATAGAATATAAGAAGAGATATGGAAAATGAAGAGAGATAATAGAGGGAGTGTAAGAATATAAAAAGAGATAGGGAAAATGAAAGAGATAAGGAGATGTAATAGGAAATAAAGAAGATGGGAAAAGAAAGAGATTAAGAAAATAAAGATATGGAATGAAGAAAAGAGGATAATAGAAATATAAGAAGGATAGGAAAGAGAGGATAAGGAGATTAAATAGGAAAAAGAAATGGAAAAGGAGAAATAGGGATTATGAAATAAAAGATAAATAGGAAATATAAGAGAAGAGATATGGGGAAAATGAAGAGAGATAAGTGAGAGGAGGATGTAAATAGGAAATATAAGAAAGAGATATGGGAAAATGAAGAGAGATAAGTAGAGGAGGATGTAAATAGGAAATATAAGAGAAGAGATATGGGAAGAATGGAAGAGAGATAAGGTAGAGGAGGATGTAAATAGGAAATATAAGGAAAGAGATATGGGAAGAATGAAGAGAGATAAGTAGAGGAGGATGTAAATAGGAAATATAAGAGAAGAGATATGGGAAGAATGGAAGAGAGATAAGTAGAGGAGGATGTAAATAGGAAATATAAAGAAGAGATATGGGAAGGAATGAAGAAGATAATAGAGGGAGGATGTAAATAGGAATATAAAGAAGAGATATGGGGAAAATGAAGAGAGATAAGTAGAGGAGGATGTAAATAGGAAATATAAAGAAGAGATATGGGAAAATGGAAGAGAGATAATAGAGGAGGATGTAAATAGGAAATATAAAGAAGAGATATGGGAAGAATGGAAGAGATAATGAGAGGAGGATGTAAATAGGAAATATAAGAGAAGAGATATGGGAAGAATGAAGAGAGATAAGTGAGAGGAGGATGTAAATAGGAAATATAAGAGAAGAGATATGGGAAGAATGAAGAGAGATAAGTAGGGAGGATGTAAATAGGAAATATAAGGGAGAAGAGATATGGGAAAATGAAGAGAGATAAGGTGAGAGGAGGATGTAAATAGGAAATATAAGAGAAGAGATATGGGAAAATGAAGAGAGATAAGTGAGGAGGATGTAAATAGGAAATATAAGAAAGAGATATGGGAAGAAATGGAAAGAAGATAAGGTGAGAGGGAGGATGTAAATAGGAAATATAAGAGAAGAGATATGGGGAAAAATGAAAGAGAGATAAGGGAGAGGAGGATGTAAATAGGAAATATAAGGAGAAGAGATATGGGGAAAATGAAGAAGATAAGTAGAGGAGATGTTAATAG
>JAMYXO010007070.1:0-12626 GCA_033310375.1 Conus canariensis
TAACAATCATATTAATGATGATAATGCTAACAACTATAGTGAAGGTCATGGTAATACTTTGCAACTATATCTCACTTTGCAACTAGATCTTTTTCTTCATTATCGAAAAACGAATTGGGATAAGTGAGAACAGTGCTGACACCAGATTGCCAACAGCTGAGATACTGATTTTTTTTTTTTATTTGGGGGGGGGGGGGGGTAAGGGTGGGGGGTCACGGGGTGGGGGGGTCCCACGCCTTCATGTGGAAGATCAGTGTGTGCACGTGCTGGTGCAGGCGGACGGACGAGGTCGCCGACTGATTGTTCGTTGCTGGACAACGGTCTGTGATGATACCTTCTTTCCAACCCCCCCCCCCCCCCCCCTCACACCCCCCCCCCCCCTTTCATTCGGTTGATTTTGTTTCGTTCAAAAAACAGATGGGGAAAGGGTACATACACATATACCACGAAATTCACTGCAAAACTTAATAAACCGATTTAACACGAGTGTGTTATCCAAATGTGTGCGCATATTGAGAGGGGGGGGGGAGTTACATAACTAAAATCTCTCTCTCATGACATATGGGTTACATAATTAAAATCTCTCTCTCTCTCTCTCTCTCTCTCTCTCTCTCTCTCTCTCTCTCTCATGACATTCTCCAGCAATGCCCTCCTTGTAGGCCAAAGGTCCAAACCTTTGTCTGACCTCAGTCCGTATTATCTGACAGGCACTAGAAGCAAGCGCAGAATACAGCAGTTCTTGACGTAGGGCTGCTGATTGCTCGGACGTTTGCGCCGTACTGTTCCCTGCATGCAACACTGGACAGATCGCCATGGCAAGATACATGGCCACCCCACCGTTGAATCCTCTAGGATGGTGTTGAATAGAGAGCCCTGGTGAGATAGTTGTCCATCCACCGCTGTATCCTGTAGACTGGTGTTGCAGAGGAGTCAAGGTGAGAAACATGTCCACCCACCCCCTCCCACATCCTCCCTCCCCCTCCCCACTGTACCCTGTAGAATAGAGTTGGACAAGAACTCATCCAGGGATACGTATTCATCATCTGCTGTATACCCTGTAGAATAGTGCTGGACAGGTGTTCATAGTGAAATACAATTCCACCCTCTAGTGTACTCTGTAGAATGGTGTTGGACAGGTGGTCATAGTGAAATACAATTCCACTCTCTAGTGTACTCTGTAGAATGGTGTTGGACAGGTGGTCATAGTGAAATACAATTCCACCCTCTAGTGTACTCTGTAGAATGGTGTTGGACAGGTGGTCATAGTGACAGACCTCCCTCTGAACCCTGTAGAATGGTGTTGGACAGGTGGTCATAGTGAAATACAATTCCGCCCTCCAGTGTACTCTGTAGAATGGTGTTGGACAGGTGGTCATAGTGACAGACCTCTGAACCCTGTAGAATGGTGTTGGACAGGTGGCCATAGTGACAGACCTCTGAACCCTGTAGAATGGTGTTGGACAGGTGGTCATAGTGACAGACCTCTGAACCCTGTAGAATGGTGTTGGACAGATGGTCATATCAGACCTCTGAACCCTGTAGAATGGTGTTGGACAGGTGGCCATAGTGACAGACCTCTGAACCCTGTAGAATGGTGTTGGACAGGTGGTCATAGTGACAGACCTCTGAACCCTGTAGAATGGTGTTGGACAGGTGTTCATAGTGACAGACCTCTGAACCCTGTAGAATGGTGTTGGACAGGTGGCCATAGTGACAGACCTCTGAACCCTGTAGAATGGTGCTGGATACGCAGGTAGAGCGAGATACATATCCATCTTCCTCTGCATCCTGTTGAACAGTCTTGAACAGGGGGTAAAGTGGAATGGTACGGGTCAGGAATCATGGTAAGACACACGTCCGGTCTTCACTCTACCCTATAGAACAGCCTTGGACAGAGGGTCACGGCGAGATACATATCTAGCTACAGCTGTAACCTAGAGAATGGTCTTGGAGGGAAAGTCAAAGCGAGATACTTGTCCACGCTCTGCTTTACCCTGTAGAGTGGTTCTAGACAGGGAATCAGGACAAGATGCATACCCACCCTCTGCTTTGCCCTGTAGAAATGGAAATGCATAGGAAGACATGGCGAAACACATGTCCATCTTTAGCTGTGTCCTGCAGAACGGTCTTGGACAGGGAGTGGAGATGTAATACATGTTCCCTCTCGACTGTTCCCTGTTATATGGTCCTGGAAAGGGAGTCCTGTGGTGGAATTGTGTTGGACAGGGAGTGGAGATGTAATACATATTCCCTCTCGACTATTCCCCGTTATATGGTCCTGGAAAGGGTGTTGTCACACTGTGCATACATGCATGCCTGCACTCAGCTCAGCATTCACTCCGTGCACACGCACTCTCTCCAAACAACCAGAAGGCGCACTGCAATAACTCTTCTTCTCCCCCTCCTCTCCGGGGAATAATTTACTAAACAATAATCAATTTTCCGTCATATTCAACTCGTTTGTCTTCAAGGAATTATTTTTCATTCCTCCTCTCCAGTGGAGGTACAATCATTCCACAGATCCACTAGTTGGGACCAAATTTCACCTCATTATACATAATACTTCACAAATATATCTTTTACCGGTTTCTCCTCCTCAGTGGAGAAACAATGTATATATTTTCAAAGAAAAATCAAAAGATGGCTTAAAATACAGTAGTATCAACTGAGTTCATCAGGGGGACAATAACAAAATCATTATGGGCCAACATGACAAATGCTTTCTTTTCTCACAACTGGTGCAGTCGTTGTCCTCTACAGCTCGATTCTCCAACCCTGGAGACGATTAGGTGCTGCCGCAGCACTGTAGCCCAAATATTTGTGCGACTGCCTAACTGGTGCTGCCACAGCACTGGGAAGGGCTGGTAATGGTGAGTCGCAGGTGGAACTCGTTCTTCAAACAACCTGTCCGGTCAGTGTCCCCAAGCCATCTCTTCCCTATTCCTTTTTTTTTCCTCCTGCGCTCTTTTTGAGTATACGTTCAGTGAGTACTCGTCTAACTCTACGCATTACCAGCCCATGGTTGCTGACCAATGGACAACGTCCGTCCATTCAACCAATGATCGCCCTACGTCTATAGCCACCAGCGACACCGATCACACTGGTCAGGCCATTCAAACTTTCTTTTCTTTTACCGTTCCTCTTCCCTACCTAGGGAAAATGCTTTATAACAAATAAGGGCGTACGCGACGGAACGTCACATGTCGCCATGTGAGGCTACATCACATGACACCCCCCATCCCGGGGTGAAAAAAAAACTTTCGCCAAGAAATTTTTTTTTTTAAATACACATACATATCTAGTTAATATACCACCTCAGCCATCAATCATCAATTTTTCATCATTCAAGAGTTTCCATGAATGCATAGAACTAGCCTTTATGAACATCATAAAGATCCAAAATCACATTCCAAAATCTTAGTTTGAGAAAAAAAAATACAATCATTTTTGTTTAGTTTTTTAAAAAACAAATTCATACTCCATCACCACAAATCACGAGTTACATAAACACGAAGAACATATGATACGGATTATTCCAAATGCAAAATGTAAATTTTTTCTAGCCTGTTGTCACATAATCATATGTCCCAACATCATCACAAAATGAGAATTTCCTCATGACTCACTTGAGAAAAATTTGGCAAGTGAAAAGTCTGTTCAAGCATAAATATACAATACAGTAAACCACTCGAAAGTTAAACACTTTTTTGATTCTTCATAATAGACCGACGTGAAAAAACAACAAAAAGCACTTGTAACACATCAAATGAAGTATTCTGCACCCATTCACAAAGTAGCATCCCACCACGAGCCACCAATGCCAATACATATGCACTTTTGGAGAAAGATCAGTCACAACTACTTATCAATTCAGACTGACGTTAGCAGTCATAACGCTGCCAAAATATCAATCAAGTCTTTCCACAATGAAAACAAACAGCAGAATAAAAAATCTGTCCACAATGAAAACAAACAGCAGTTACAGCAGCACGAAGGATACTGTGCACTCACGCACGAGACAAAAAGTCTGCCATGACATTCTGAGTTCCAGGTAATGGCTCAATGTCAAACTTGAACTCCTGCAATGACAAAGCCCATCTTAACAGCCTGCTATTTTTGGTCTTGGACGACTGCAAAAACGTCAATGGCCTGTGGTCGGTTTGTAACCGAAACTGTCTTCCAGTCAGGAATCTGGCAAATTTCTCACAAGCCCAAACAATGGCAAGACACTCTCTCTCAATTGTTGAGTATTTGACTTGTGTGTTAGAGAACTTTTTACTTGCATATTGGACAGGGTGTAACAATCCATTCTTTTCCTGCAACAGTACAGCTCCCATGCCTTTGGAGCTGGCATCAGTTCTCAAAACAAAATCCTCTGAAAGAGAGGGCAAAAGCAACACAGGAAATGAATTGAGGATGTTTTGAACACATTCCAGCGCTTTCTGGCACTCATCTGACCAGACGATACTTTTGTTTTTTGTTCCTTTTGTCAAGTCACTCAAAGGGGCTGTCAAGGACGCAAAGTGCGGTACATATCTTCTGTAATAGGACAACAATCCAATGAGTGATCTGATCTGTTTCTTTGTACTGGGTCTCTTCAAGGCCAAGATCTTTTCTACTTTCTTTTCCTCTGGTGTCATTTTTCCAACAGAAATGACATGACCCAAAAACTCAAGAGTCTGGAATCCAGCACGTATTTTGGACGGTCTAGCCGTCAGACCAAAATTCCGGAGTTTACAAAAAACAGCTCTCAAGTTTTCCTCCAGATCATTCCATGACTTTGCAGCAAGCAAAATGTCATCAAAAAAACTTACTGCTCCACACACATGAAGTTTTAGTGCGTGCATCATTCTGGCAAAAGAAGCTGGGGCGTTTTGTAATCCAAATGGCATTTTCGTCCATTGAAACAGTCCAAAAGGTGTCTGAAAAGCTGTTTTTTCCTTGTCTGCTTCAGCCATCGGGATTTGCCAATATCCTTTAGTCAAATCTATTTTGACAAAATATTTTCCTTCTGAGAGTTGACAAAGAAGTTCCTCAATGTCTGGGATAGGTTCTGCATCAAACACAGTGATTTTGTTTAACTTCCTGTAATCGATGCAAAACCGCACCGAGCCATCAGGTTTGTCCACCAAAACAACTGGTGAGCTGTATGGTGACGAGGACGGTTCAATAACTTTCAACCCGAGCATGACTTGAATCTCTCTTTCGACAACCTGTTTTTTCGCAAATGGGAGGGGGTATGGTTTGACTCGGACTGGGTTTTCCGTACTCAAGTGAATAGTATGGGGTTCAATTGCTGTCACTGTCCCTGGGGTATCAGTCAGAACATCCTGAAAGTCCTTCAAAATACCTTCCAATTGTTCTTTCTGAATCAAAGACAAATCATCACACACAATGACATCACGATAAGTTTCTCCCTTGACAGAAAGAGTGGGCAGAGGTACAGTATCATCTATACTGGTAGACGTTAACAATCCCACATTTGTTGTTTGCACAGTCTTTGCTCTGTCTCTGTATGTAACATCAGGTACAAAATCAGAATCAATGATTTCTGTAACAGCCACATCTGTTCCAGACACTGGACATATCCATTCAATTGACTCATTAATGGCAACATTTGTACGTTCAACATACTTTTTTAGCATGTTTACATGGAACACCTTTTCAGCATTTGCCATTTTCACTTTGGGAACCACAATCTGTTCGTTGTTTTGTCCAGGTACATGCCTGTAGAGGATGTCAGAGTCCAGTATGTACGTCGGCTTGTCCGTTGGTTTGTCAGAGACACTCTGCTTTGCAGTAGACAGTACAGTCGTCAATGTCTCGTCGCTTCTCTGCATGGTCTTCAAAACATCTGGCGTAACTTTTAGTTCATCCAGTTTTGAAACCTTGAGTGGTTTTGTTGGTTTTCCCTGCTCTACGACTTTTGATCTTGTACTGATGAGACAAGGAACGAAAGATCCTCCGGCACCACCATGTACTGTCGCAACACCTGGTAAATTTCCCAAAATCAAATCGCAAACTGGATTCTCAATAACACAGGCGGTAAGTGACCCGGAGTAGTATGGTGTATCAACGGAAATTTTTGCAAGTGGAAAAGTTTCAATTTTTCCACCAAACGATCTGCATTTCTGAACACTGTCAAGATATTGGTCAGGTAGAACAAAACATTTCCTTACACCAGCTGTGGTGCAACCTGTATCTCGCAAAACAGAACCTTGTAAACCATTAATGGCACAATCCTCCAAAAGAAGACCATCAATGGACTGATCTGGTGCCAAAACAAGACCTTCTTCACATGTAGTGGAAACAAATCCAGTCTTTGCTCCACTTCCTTTGAAAGGACAGTCCCGTTTCAAATGGAATTTGCACTCACAAAAGTGGCAACGCATGGTTTGGTTGGCGGACAACTGGTTACCATTAGTCTGTGAACCTCGACCTTGCCCACGAACTGGACCAAAGGGTCTTCGCGGTTGTTGTTCACCACGCCCTCGGAAAGGAAAAGGTCTTTCCGGTGGTGAGTATTCGTACTGACGGAAATCGCCAGAACCGACATGGCCTTGACCACGGAAAGGTCGTTGTCTGTTGCCAAAAGACGTGTAAGAGTGCGGACCTTGGAATGAAGCGCGATTTCCTCTTCTAAAGTTTCCTTGTCCAGAATGTATCTGAAATGCCGCGTGAGACTCGAAAAGGGACGAATTTTCCTTGCGGGCAACACCTTTATCCGGATGAGCAATACAGTACTGATCCGCCATCTGACACATTTCGTCAACGCTATCGAACTGTCTTTCCTTAAGAAAAGTGGCCAAATCTTTACTGACGCTTTGAAAAAGTTGCTCTCGAAGTAGCAAATCTCGCAGTGATTCGAAAGTTTTATTTGTCTTTGTTAGCTCTATCCATCTGTCTAAACAATGACTCATTCTTATCAAAAAAGACGGAAATGATTCTCCCTTGTCAGGACGAATAGATCGGAAACGCTCACGAAAACGGTCAGCTGAGCATTGAAACTTCTTTAAGAGTTCTTCTTTTAACTGATCCCAAGTCAACCCTTCCTTTGCCGCAAGTGTGTGGTATAGTGCCAAAGCACTTCCCTTAAACAGCGACGCGATAAACAACGTCCATTTCTCCTTCGGCCAACCACAAGAAGTAGCGTGGTTCTCGAACCGAAAAAGAAAACTGTCAATATCATCGGTTTTTTCTTCGAACGGCGGCAACTTCGGAATGTATGTTGACTTCGGATGAAATGAACTCGCGGAACCGACCGATGGAGGTGGTGGAGGTTCTCTCGATGCCTGTAATTTTTTTAATTTCCGCATCAGTCTGTAATTCAAGTTGTCTCAGTTTAAACTGCCGTTCCTTATCCTTATCCTCTAGCTCTAGTTTTCTCTGAACCTCCTCTCTGTCTGTCTGTAGTTTTTTTTCTTCAAACTCTAATCTTTTTTTATTTTCTTCCATCTCTTTCTGTAGTTTTTTCTCTTCAAGCTCTAATCTTTTTAGCTTTTCTTGTTCTTTATCCTTTTCTTGTCGTTCTTTATCCTTTTCTTGTCGTTCTTTATCCTTTTCTTGTCGTTCTTTATCTTTTTCTTCTAGTTGTCTCTGTTTTTCCTGTCTCTCTATCTCTCTGTCTGCCCTATCCAGACATTGTTGGACATAGTTTGCCAATTTATCACCTTCAAAGCCTAAACGCTCGGCCTGTCGTACATATTCATCAAAATTTTCCATCATGAATAGTTACCACAAAGAAACAAGAAACAATGACTAAATATGATTAAAATAAGGCGATATGTGATGTTATATACGTTTTCAAAAAAAACTTTTGTTACAGTATGTACAAATAAAGAATTTAAATGCCGGTATAAACAGAAAAATAATAAAGGCTTATAAAAGAAAAGCACTAATAAGAATTGACAATGTGGTCTTTCCAAAAGAGATTTTCACCAATATTCTTTCCGAAAGGGAACAAAAACAGCTAAGAAAATGAAATGCAATACTAATAACTCTTTTTTCCAGTGAAAAGAAAACAGACTAAAGTTTTTTTCCGGAAATAAATTCTTTATAATGTTTATGTTCTTAACTGTTCTTACTGTACTTGTTACTTTCTTACTTAGTTTCTTGGTAAAACAATAGATGAGTTCACAAAACAAATGAATCGCCTTAAACAATAAGTGAATACAAAATTACAAAACAAATGAATTAACGAACAATTAAAAAGAGGGGGAGAAAACGTACACTAACGGAAATCCTACCTAAAAGATGACACTGATGAAAAGAAACTAGATAGGTGCCTATTGAAGAGAAGGTTTGGAGATTTTTTTTGTAAAGGGGGTGAAAAGGAAATGAAAGAATAGACAGGTCCGGTATAGAAAGAGGAAATTAGAAAAAGCGAAAGAGGCCCTCAGACAGCACCCTAATGGCAACTGTCTCCCGTAAAGCTGGAGACGGGGAAGTATTCAAATAATAATACACACAATATACTGAAACTCAATGCAATAAACAATCTAATAAATATACAATCAGAAAAAAAAACACACACACACCCAAAAGAACCCAAAACCCAAAAGATAATAAAAAAAGACGTTTATTTGGAGTGAGCGGTAATCCACTCCACCACCTACACTAGTTGAGTGACGGAGGTGAAGTCGATCCCACACTCAGAGGGGAAAGGGGAAAAATCCAAATAAAACGAGAGGAAAGATAAAGAATTAGATAGTAATGAGAGAGGGAGGGACTATTGACTCCCCAACGCCATGCCCCCCTGCTAAAACAGAGCAGGAAGAGGTTGGGGCTATCAGTCCTGGGGAAGGGGACAAAACAAAATCTAAGCTAGGGGAAGGACAACGACTCCTCAACGCCCTGCCCCCTTGCTGCCAGGTACGAGCAAGAGGAGGTTGAGGCTATCGGTCCTGAGGGGGAAAAGGGTCAAAAGGAAATCCTACAAAAAAAAAAAAAACAACCCTAACAGAGCAGAGCAATCAAAAGAAATCAACAACATTCGAACACACACATACAGAAACAAATGAAAATAAAGACTACAAACAATAAAGACAACAATCAATTATACAAATTTTTCTTTGCACAGATTTTTTTTTTCTTGAAGGGGAAATCTTAATTTGTCTTTGGAGGGGTACAAATAGATTTTTTTCTTTGGAGGGGTACAAATAGAAATCTTTTTTTTCTTGGAGGGGGTACAAAAAAAAAAAACCTTGTCCTAAGCCCTAGTCCTAGTCGGGGTCACCACTGTCACACTGTGCATACATGCATGCCTGCACTCAGCTCAGCATTCACTCCGTGCACACGCACTCTCTCCAAACAACCAGAAGGCGCACTGCAATAACTCTTCTTCTCCCCCTCCTCTCCGGGGAATAATTTACTAAACAATAATCAATTTTCCGTCATATTCAACTCGTTTGTCTTCAAGGAATTATTTTTCATTCCTCCTCTCCAGTGGAGGTACAATCATTCCACAGATCCACTAGTTGGGACCAAATTTCACCTCATTATACATAATACTTCACAAATATATCTTTTACCGGTTTCTCCTCCTCAGTGGAGAAACAATGTATATATTTTCAAAGAAAAATCAAAAGATGGCTTAAAATACAGTAGTATCAACTGAGTTCATCAGGGGGACAATAACAAAATCATTATGGGCCAACATGACAAATGCTTTCTTTTCTCACAACTGGTGCAGTCGTTGTCCTCTACAGCTCGATTCTCCAACCCTGGAGACGATTAGGTGCTGCCGCAGCACTGTAGCCCAAATATTTGTGCGACTGCCTAACTGGTGCTGCCACAGCACTGGGAAGGGCTGGTAATGGTGAGTCGCAGGTGGAACTCGTTCTTCAAACAACCTGTCCGGTCAGTGTCCCCAAGCCATCTCTTCCCTATTCCTTTTTTTTTCCTCCTGCGCTCTTTTTGAGTATACGTTCAGTGAGTACTCGTCTAACTCTACGCATTACCAGCCCATGGTTGCTGACCAATGGACAACGTCCGTCCATTCAACCAATGATCGCCCTACGTCTATAGCCACCAGCGACACCGATCACACTGGTCAGGCCATTCAAACTTTCTTTTCTTTTACCGTTCCTCTTCCCTACCTAGGGAAAATGCTTTATAACAAATAAGGGCGTACGCGACGGAACGTCACATGTCGCCATGTGAGGCTACATCACATGACAGGTGTCCTGTGGTGGAATTGTGTTGGACAGGGAGTGGAGATGTAATACATGTTCCCTCTCGACTGTTCCCTGTTATATGGTCCTGGAAAGGGAG
This sequence comes from Conus canariensis, assembly GCA_033310375.1. Lineage (NCBI taxonomy): Eukaryota > Metazoa > Mollusca > Gastropoda > Neogastropoda > Conidae > Conus > Conus canariensis. The sequence goes on from JAMYXO010007070.1 coordinate 10,273, forward strand.
TCCTGTGGTGGAATTGTGTTGGACAGGGTGTCATGACGTGACCGGTGTCTTTACCAGGGCATAGAGCCTGATACCTGCGAAAAAGAAAGTTGGGCGCACGACTTCTATACCGACTGTCGTAATGCCATCATGGTATGATTCATTTAATCTCTAGGCAGGGCAAGGCAATGTTACTCTTGTTTCATTTCTATTTATCTTTTTGTGATCATGTATGATTCATTCAGTCTCAAGGCAGGGCAAGGCAATGTTAATCTGTTTTTATTTCTATTTATCTACTTGAAGCATCGAGAAAAGAAGCTCATCAAAAGATGCAAACATGACATCGTGGTGGTAAAACAAAAGCAAAACCGAACAAACAAAAACAAAAGCGAAGAAAAATATTTTCTTCAACAATGAAAAACGAATCAAAAAGAAAAATCGGATTTATTTTGTCATATGGATGTTGATTACTGATGAATGTATTCACCGATTACGGAGATAGTTTGCCGCGTGCATGTGTGACTAAGATTGGTGTTTGAAAAAATAGCTAACTTTCTCTTTAAGTAATACACAAACCCCTGTCATTCTCATGTTATTTTTTTTTGTCTTTTCTTAAGGAAGGGGAGTCAGTTTGCTTTGTTGTTGTTGTTCTCGCTGTTGTCGTTTTGGGTTTTAAGGTTAGGGGGCTAATTCAAAATCTTTTACGCCAAAATGTAATCATCAGTCTTAAATGCGTTCATTGCGATTATCTGAATTGGGACAAAACTGTGTCTGTAAACTGGTGAAATCCTGAAAAAGTCCCGTGGGCTCTTAATGCCATGAAGTGTCCACACCCCATCAGCAGATCTGGGCAGCTTCTCTGCTCACTGTCTACTGCCCCCCCCGCTCCTGGCCCGACAGAGGGGAGATTCGGATTCGGATTTGGGTTTTTATTAAAATAGGCCCTTGGCCCATCATGAAGGGGGGGGTGAACACAATACATCATATGAAACAAAAACACAGACTGTATAACAACAAACAATTAAAATTTTGGACTTCCAAGGGAGCTATTTCTCTAAATTTTTTGATGCCTTTCTAGAAACAAAGGGCAAATTTTAAAAAACGTCTGTTAAGTTTATGACAACTTTTTCCCCTTTTTAAAAAAGGGGGGTTTTTCCCACAAAAACCCCTTTGGGGGGAAAAGAAAATTTTTTTTTAAAACCCTTTTAAAGGTGGGGAAAAAAAAAACAAAAAAGGGTTTTTTTTTTCCTGATATTCCCCTTTAAAAAATGGAAAAACCCCCCCCGAACATTGTCCTCAACGTGGGGTTTTAATTTTAAAATTTTAACCCCCCCCAATTTCCCGATAACCCAAAAATTTTAAATTTGGGGGGTGACATATTTTAAGTGGGGGGTCCATTTCTAAAGGGAAAAAAAGTTTCAAAATTTTTAACATGCCCCCCAGAAAAAAAACCCTTTAAAAAAAATGGACTTTAAAAGACCCCCCCTTTTGGGGCCCAAAAACATTTAAACAATCCCCCACAAACCAAAGTTGAAAAATTTTTCCATTGCCAAAAACCCCTTTTTTTTTCCCTGGAAAAACCCAAAAAACCCTTTTCAAAAAGACAAATACGTACCTTTCTTAACCCCTTTTTTTTTCCCCCCCCAGAAAAAGATTTTTTTTAAAATGTTATTAAACTTTCGTGGTAATTTTTTTTTCTCCTTTTTTTTTTTAAAAGGGGGGAAATTTTAAAACCCAAAAAAGGATGATTTTTAAACCCCTGGGAAAACCCCTACAAGGGGGGAAAAAATTTTGGACGGACAGAGAGAGAGAGAGAGAGAGAGAGGGGGGAGAGGGGGGAAAAAGGGGGCAGAGACAGCAAACAGACCAAAACAGAGGGGAAAACAGAGAAAAAAAGTTTTTAAAAAAGAGGGGGCACAGGGGGGAGAGAGACCCCCGAGACAAAAAGGGGGACAGAGACCCCCCAAAAAACAGACAGACAGGGGAAAAACCCCGAGCGAGCCGGGCGAGAGAGAGAGGGGGGGGGAGAGAGAGGGGGGGGAAGGGAGAACTCAAAAAATGAAAAGCTTTAAAATTGTACACGGGTTTTTGCCCCAAAAAAAAAGGTTTTTAAAAAGAAAAGGGGAAAAAGGGGGAAGGGACGGGGTGGAAAAAAAACCAAAATTTTTTTTCCGCAAACCCAAAAAGAAAAAAAAATTTTAATAATTTTTTTCCCCCAAAAAAAATTGGGTTTTAAAAAAGGGGGTACAAAATTTAGTGAGGGTTTAAAAAAAAAAAGGGGAAAAAAAATACAAATCAAACCCCCAAAAAATTTTCCCAAGGGAAAAACCCAAAATGGGGTTTTTATTTGGGGGGCCGGAAAAATTTTTTAACTA
>JAMYXO010007071.1:0-12624 GCA_033310375.1 Conus canariensis
CTTTCTCTTTTGTGGCTTTCTTGGCTAAACGATCAACCATTTCGTTCCCTCCGATGCCAACTGACCGGAACCCAAGCCAAATAATTTTTGTAACCATCTAATTTCAACTTGCTAAAAATTCAAAGAAATGTAAAATTCTGGATGCTAAAGGGTTGGGGCCCAGCTATGGCCTCCAAAGCTGACACGAGTCTGACAAACCAAAAGTCCCTTTTAGTGGATTGTGAGATTATCCTCAAAACCCCCAAACCAGAGCAGTGTTTTCGCAAATAGACAAAGCATCTGGAGGTAAGCTTTAACAGATCTGAAAGGGGAGCACCGGGGCAATAGGCTCACAGCCCTCCATCCTCAACTTGGGAACCGTCGTGAAAATTTCTGAAAGAGGGGAATTTTGAACAAGTTCAGCAAAAAGGCCTTGATGCCAGGACGGGAAACCTTTACGAAAGGCTGCAAGATAAAAACGAATCCTGGTGTGAAAAAAGGTCCAGGGAGGCGATCGGGAAAACTTGGAAAAATCCGCCCAAAACCCTCCTTGGGTCTAAAACCTGAAATTCCGCGCGGAGGCGCATACGAAACCAAAACGGCAAATACATTAGGGTTGGTTTCAAATTTGCTTTGAAAACGGGGGGTCAAAGCCACATACCGGGTTTTCTGCTTTTCTGAGAACAGCTAAAATTTAGAAATTTTAGAGACATTTTCAGCCGCGGTTGGACAGTGGGGGTTTTCACCTCCCTGCTACGGGCTGCACAGGGGGGGTGCGGAAAAGCTCCATGATAGAAAAGCCCTTGATGGAATAGGACCAAGAGTTCAGATAAGGTCTTGCAGAGCCGTACACAGCACAACCATAGTCCATTTGGAGCGGACCAGGGCTCTGTAGAGATGCAGCAAAGTTTTCTTATCAGCCCCAGTCGGTGCCTAAAACCCCAGAATATTCAGAGCTTTTCGGAAAAGGGTTTTTGAGATTTTTAAGTGGCCGAGAAAGTTGATTTTTTTAGTAAAAAAATAACTCCCAGGAATTTGGCTTCTTTTACAGCGGAAGGTGGACTTGTCCCAAAAACGAATTTCAGGATCAAAAAAAAATTTGACGAAAATTGTGAAAATGGTTTACCGGGGTTCTGGACGTGAAAGGGTTAAACCCTTTTTCCCCCCTCGGCCCCACTGCGGATCTTGTTGCCCAAAAATTTTTGGATCGACGCGACGCGGGGGTAAGAACTCCCACTGCGTACAGCGCGAAGTCGCACAACAGAGAGGACTCAGAGCCCTCTACCGATTTTTACAATGTCTTAAATTTTAATGCTGAAAAGGGCGGGAGAAAGGTGCTCCCCTGGGGGTACACCCCAACCCTGCCCATGGTGTCAGAGAGTGGGGGGCCAACACGCACCGGAACTGTCGATGGGCCAGAAAGTTTTTGGAAAAACAGGCCAGAAAGTTTTGGATAAACAAGGCAGGTGACCTGAAAACCAAGTTGGTGCGGGCCCATAAGGATTCCTGTTTTCCATGTGGGTCGTACCTTTTTCAGACAAAAAATTGCGACCACATGCTTTTATTGACAAAGGGCTTTGCGGATGGGGGTTTCCAGATGGTTTAAATGGTCAACTGCGAGTGGTACTTCCGGAAAACCGCACTTTCACTGGCCAAAAGGGCCCTCGGTTTTCCAGCTTCCACATCAAAGGGGGGTTGACCCTTTCCATCAACTTACAGAGGGACTATCAAGCTATTGGACATAGTTGGAAGGGTTGGGAAGGGCCTTTTCAGGGGTTAGAATTTTGGGGAAGATCAGGGCTTTCCCCCAGGAGGGGGGAAAGCACCCTGTGGTCCAGATAGGTTTTTATACTTTTTAAAAAGGGTCTGGGGACAGCCTTCTGGAAAATGTTTTTCAAAACCAATAAGAATACATCCAACCAGGGGCAGAACAGTGCGGTTTAAAAACAATTTTTGTTCGGTGATTAAAAAAAAGGAAGATTGGGGCTTTAAATTGTCTGAGTAAATTGTATGAAGATTTCTCTCTGATTTCTTTGTTTTTTTAAAAAAGGGGTTGCAGATTTATTTGGAAGGGGAGTTCTGTTGGATGGTGGGGGCCAACAATAGCAAAGCTTTTTGTCAGTGACCAACATGGGCAAGTTTTCAGGTGGTGAAGGGGGGGTTGGGTTTTTTCCCTTTTTGATTTTCTAATACGTTCCAAACTTTTTTTCGGGAAGTTTTTGATGTCAGCCCGGAGCAAAGTTTCCCAAGACTGACTTTACTGATTTTAAAACGTGTGTCTGGATTTGGCGCGGGGGTTTCTGATGGCTCGGCGTTGGGCCCCTGAAGGTCGTGGATACCCGACGCGAGCCCGTTCGTACTTTTGAATTTGTTTGGGAGTCTGAATTAAACCAGGGTGTTTGGGGCATTTGAGTTTTCGGAAGACATTAAACAGGTTTTTTAGCCATTTTTTTCACTTTTTGGCAGAGATTCTGCAGGGTCTGGAAATTTTGGGGAAAAATCAATTTTCCCGGAATTCTTGAAATATTAGTTGCAAAAAGATCCCAGTTCCTTCTTAAATTAAAAGTTGTGAGACAGAAGCGTTCTAGTTAATACAGGTTTTTTAAAAAAACAGGGAAAAGGTCCTTCCGTGGAGATCGTCATGGACAACCACCATAGTCCGGACCCCGCGAGGGGTCACAAATCGCAAATCTAAACACAAAATGAACCTGTGGAAGAGTGGGGTAAGTTTGGGGGCTCCCGTCTTTCGGCAACACAAATCAAAATCTGAAAGGGGCACTTCAAGAAGCAACCTTGGTGACGAACTGACCCACCCCAAAGAGGATTATGTTCATTAAAGTCCCCAACACAAAAAAAGGCGAGGGAAATTCTCTACAGATTGACAAGGTCCGACGACAAACTGGGTCAGAATGCGACACAGTGACAAACGAACGTCCGCAGAGTGACTCTCGCAGCTACAGCCTGAAGGGGGGGAAGTCAAAGCGACGGCAAAACAGCAAATTTTGTGTTAAAAAAGGCAACACCGCCCCCACAATCCCCAAGTGGATGGTTTGCGGTTTTGAAAAAAGGATATTAAAAGCCAGAAAAGTGAAGGCTTCTGGCTTTTAATTTTGTTTTCCCGAAGAGCCACGACAGGTGTTTTTTTGATTCGCACAGAAGCTGCAGCTCTTCAAAATTTAGCTTAGGCCACGGGGTTTTTCCCAAAGGATTAAGACTGTCCCCATTGGGGGAGATAAAAAGGAAGAAATCAAGTCTCTCCCCGTCAAAACCCTCTGCGGTCAATGGAGCAAATTTACTAGAAATTGAAACTGACTAGTTTGGGGGCCTTTAGACCTCTGGCAGATTGCCCCCCAGGTAAGAAGGGCCCGGATTTTGGAATGGTGGAGTTTTTTGTCATCTCCACCATCTCCACACTCTTTGAACCCCTTGCCAGCACAGCACTCTCAAGGGGGAGGCCCGGGGGGGAAAGGGCGGTTTTTTGACCCCACAGCAGGGGATTTTGACTGCGGGGGCAGTCTGGGGGGTGGCGGATTTTTTGCCCCACCGGGGGGCACCTACTTTGGATCGGGAATGGGGGGACGTGCTTCCCCAGAGCTTTAAAAGTCTTCCTTGCAATGTCTTGGAGAAAACAAATCCATCATCTGGCACGCTGGGGGGGGGCGAAACTTTCTTTACTCCCGAAGCATAGAAGAGCGTTGGCGTCTGATTTGCCAACCAACCTGTTTGGGGCCTCAAAAAACGAGAAACTTTTTTCAGTTTTCACCCTTTTATGGTGGACTCCTGAAACCAAAACAGGCGTGGAGGAGGGGGAGCGCCCCCATTCCAAAATCCCGGGGTTTTTAAACCGCCCAAAAGGGGTTTTCCTTCAAAAAACCAACCCCCCTCCCAAACCCGGGGCCAAAATTGTCAAACCTTTTTAAAAACACCCCCAAATAAATTTTACCAAATTTCGGATCCGCTTTAAACCGAGGCCGGGTTCGTGCAAAAATGTTGGGGGCCCTTTTCGCACCTTTTTCCCCTGACTGTACCCTTCACCTCGTCAACCGGGACCCAAGTTCTGTCCTTGACCCCCACTTCTGAAACACCTTTCCTTTCCGGGCACCGAAAAACCCCCCCTTGGATAATTCAAATTGCTTATGGGGATCACCCGAACCCCTCTGTCCACGGTTTTTTTTGCCTTCAACATGTTCCATTGGTTTTTTTGACCTGCACGGCGAGGAAAATACCCGTTCCTACCCCTTTTTCAGGGACTGGGGGCACCCGCTAGACCTTGGAACCCTTCTGGATCGCAAAAGGGACCAAGAGCGAAATGGGCTTTTCCGCTCCTCCCTTCTACACAGCCGGGAAGCCCAAAACCGTCCTCCCTTTTATCTCAAAATCCAATCACTGTCCGATTCGAAATCCCCTAAAATGGGGGGCTCTCCCTTCCTCTTCTTTTTTGGGGGGGATGATTTTTGAAAAAGCCAGTTTTTTTTAATTATATTTCTCCCCTTACCCACCCCCCTTTGGGGAGTCCAACAAAGGGGGCCAGGGCCAAGAAATCACGTCTTGACCCCTTCCAGGCTTCGGAGATATACGACAAACAAACGCCACAACCCCTACCCCCCCTGATCTCCAACTCCCGGGAACAGAGAGCCGACACGCAGGGGTTTTAAATTGGCCAGGGGAGAACTGCCTGCTTACCCACCCCAAAAGGGGGACCATTAGACAAACCCGGGCCACAGTTTAACCCCCTGTCAAGAGGGGCCAGCCCAAAATTGTGTTAGGGGGTTGGCCCTCCAATCACCGGATCTCTCCCCCTCCCCGTCGCAGGGGGCCCGCACGGGGAAACGGGGGCGGATCTTTTTTAAGAAACCACAGAGGAAAAGGGGTGTGGGGGAAAAAACTTGAAAAGGGGGGACAAGATAGAAAAGAGCCCAAAAAAGAAAGGCAGAAAACAGGAAAAAGGAGAAAGGGGGGGTTACTATTAGTCAGGATCCCACCCTTACCACGACATGGGAAGCCCACAGGATCAACTCCTTTTCCACTTATCTTTGGCCAACAGCATCTTACTTTTCCCAGAACTTTCAAAAAACCACCATCTTAAAGTATTATGCCCCCCGCCAAAAGCCTAAGGGAAAAGGGACCACGCAAGCCCCCGCCCACGGCAATTTCAACCCCCAAGGGCAGGGGGGGGGGGTTTAAATAACAGAAGCATTTACGCTTTCAAAACCCAAAAAAGCGTTCTCGCATAGGCACAACGCACTCGCATCTCATGGGATCGCACAAAGGTGGGGGAAACCAAAAATTTTCATAGCAAATAAATTTTATTTAACTTGATTTGCGACCCCCCCACCCCACTACAAAACCCCCAAAAACCCTACTTACAAAAAAAAATTTAAACATCACACAGATAATTTCATAATCGTACCCCTTTCTTCATTACTCATACAAACCAGGAAAGACAAGTTTCCCTATTCGTTTCACACTTTAAATTTTAAGAACAAACAAACTTCATAACTTGCCACATTACTTGGTTTGAACACATTCTCTCATCACCTGCCACAAAATCGCGAAGCTGCCACACGTTTTGTCCCCGATTGGCCAAACCCATTGGGGGGCACTGGCAACGTTGCTTAGTTGGGACCCCCAGACCATCCCCACCCACAAAATCACCCCCCCACAGAAAGGCTCCTGTCGGCCCTCCACAGGGCTTCCTGGCGCAAACACCCCACCGTTGCGGCAGCCCCCTGCTTTGGCCCCAGCAGGTTAACCGTCGCTGTCGACCGTCCCCCACACAAAAACAATTCTTCTCGTCGTCGGCTCCGAGGGCTACACAACCCCACTGTCTTACTCCCCACCCGGGGAACAAACTAAACCCGTCGGCTTTAGGCGCAGCAAACCCTGCTTTTCCTGTTCTTTTGAGCCCCCAGCAAACGGGAGTTTACGTTTTCAAGGGTAGAATAAAAGTCCTTCGGGCCCACCCCTTAAAGGGCAAAGGGTTCTACAGACAAGGTCTTTATTTGTGGCAAACTGTTGTCCCTCATAGTGGGTAGGCAATGGGGGCCGTCGCATTTCTCTCTCTCTAGCTCGGTTCCGAACTTGGCTCAATTCTGGCGTGTTTTTTGAATGTTGGTTCAAGTTTGGTCGTATTGTCTTGAACTTGGTTCAATTTCAGGTTTGTTGGGGACCACTTTTGCCTCTTCCCCCAAAAATCAGGGCCCTCTTCAAGACCATGGGCGGCCTTTTCTGCTCGGGTGGGAATAGTCCTGTGCGCGTGAGGGCCGCCTCAAGAGGGGGCAAGAAAGAAAGCCGAACGCGCATGAACCCTAATAACTGGCGGGGACTCGCTGACTCGGCCAAGAGGCAATTTTTTTTTTAGCCCCAAACCCCCTAAGGGTGCCCCCAGTCGTCACCCCACAAAACAGCATGTATTCCAGCCACGTAGTCACATCAGGCAGCGCTCCTTTGCCAATCGCCCCCACATCTCCAAGCCGTCCCCCGGCGACACAGGCTAACCCCCCCATCACCCCCAAGGTGGAAAGGTTTCTGCGCCAAACCCGACACGATCTTCACATCAGGTCCCTTAAAGGAGACCCACCTCTCCCCCTGGCTCCACTGCAAAGCCATACTTGCAGCAAACGGCGAAAAGGGGATGATTCACTTTCCCTTTTAAAAGCGGGGCACACTTTCCTTTTTTCCCCGAGCATTTTTATCCATTCCCAAACACAAAAACCCCAAGTTAAACGGGTTCAATCAAGGAATCACGGGCCAACAAAACACACACGTTTTTGTACCAAAAACCCGAGTTTTTTCATTCCCCCAATGGAATCACTAGAACCACTCTACACACACCCACACTCAGCGCTACAAAGACTTTGGGTACCAAGAGATTAAAGCATAACCTCCACTTCAAACACTTTTTGATTCCCCAAACTACCCTTTTTTACTAACAGCCCGGACTCCTCCACAAATCAGGGTTTTGGAGCTTCAAGATTTACACACTCAATAAAAAACAAGGTCCATGTCAAAAGTCGGGGCCGAATGTTCTCAAGCATTTGGGCAAATTAAGGGTAGTTTTGCTTTTTTTTTAGACAAGTTCCTTTGGGGTTTTTAAAGGGTTGCGAACTCAGGCACACCAGAGGGAATACCCCGATCGTTACTAAGGGGGGGACAGTTACTGGGGAGTGTTTCCTTTTCTAGGGGGAAGTAACAAGAACATCCCGACCTCCGGGTCCGGGTAACAAGTGTCCACTTTGAGCACGGCTATTCAGGGTTTTCTCCAGGGGGGGCTGAAAGGAAGGCGATCGTGTCAGTGACCGTCAGGGGTGGTGACCGTCAGCCTCAGTAGAGTACAGCGACCATTCCTCGCCCTTGTTCTGAGGAATGAATGGAATTTTTTGGCCTATTGCGGGGGTTTTGCATTGTTGTCTATAGAGGTAGTAACACTTGAAGCACAGTCCGGGCTGGTAGAAAGTCCGGGCTGTTAGTACAAGGGGTAGCTCGGGGAATCGAACATGAGTTGAAAAAGGGGGTCAGGCATTAAGCACTTGGTACCCAAGTCTTTTTTTGCGCAACACGTTTGTTGTGTATGGTGTAGTACCAACGATTTCCATTGGCGGAATAAAAAACGGGGTTTAAAAGGGGAAAAAATCGGTAGGGTGGTCCAGTGATTCCATTGGTTAACCAGTTAAACTGGGGTTCTCTCTTTCTTTGAAACAATAAAGGAGCTTGGAAAAACCCAGAAGTGTGTGACCACTTAAGGGAAAGTAACCGCCCGCTTGTAGGGCTCAAAAAAAAAACAGCGTGAAGCAGAGCTTCTGCGCCTCGTGTCCCCTGGGGGGGGACGTAAGACAGTGGGGGGTTGCTGCGCCTCTTTTTGTCTCCGGGTGGGGCGTAAGAAAAGGGGGTTGCTGTCGCCTCGTTTGTCTCCGGGGTTGGGGACGTAAGACAGTGGAGGTTGCTGTCGCCTCTTGTCCCGGGGTGGGGACGTAAGACAGGGGAGTTGCTGCGCCCGTTTCCCCTTGTGGGGACTAAGACAGGGAGTTGCGCGCCTCGTTGCTCCTGTTGGGGACAAAAGACGTGGAGGGTTTCTGCGCCCTTTTGTCTCCTGGGGGGGACGTAAGACTTTAGGGGAGGTTGCTGTAGCCCCCCGAGCCGACGACGAAAGAATTGTCCCCCTGGGGGACGGCCCACAGCAAACTTTACCCCTTTGGAGCCCCAGACAGGGAGCTGCCAGACAAAGGGGGTGTTTGCAGCCCGAGAAACCTTGGGAGAGGCCCACAGGAGCCCTTTTCCGTGGGGGGGCGAAGGCAAATGGAGTCCGGGAGCCTGTGCGAGGGTGCAACGCGACTACGGTGCCATGCCCCCCAACTGGGGGTTTGGCCAACGGGAGGACCAACAGTGGGCCTTCATTTTCGTGGCGACAGTGCATGAAAAACGGGCAACCAAGGGAAACTGGCAAGTTTTTTGGGCTTTTATTTTTTTCGTAAGTTTATAAGTGTCAAAAAGAATAGGGGAAATTATTGTTTTTCCGGGTTAAAAGTAAAGAAAAAAACTAAAACGGGGAGGGGCGATTTATGAGATTTTTGCCCTGGATGTTTAAACTTTGGTGTATGGTAAAAGATAAGTGGGGTAGTGACGGGGGGGGGTTTGGGAAAGTCAATTAAAAATAAAAGTTAAATTTTTTTCAAAGAAATGTTTTTTGGGTTTTCCCCCGTCACCCTTTGTGCGGGCCCGATGTAGTGACAGGGGCGTGTGCCTATGCGGGAGCCCCCCTTTTTGGTTTAAAAGCGTAAAAATTTTTCTGTCTAAACCCCCTGAAATCCCTAAATATGAAAATCAATTTTAAAAACCGGGGGGGGAAGCTTTCGGAGCCCCCTTTCAAAAATTTGGGGGGCTCGTCCGGGGGGAAACATAAATGAGTCAAAAGTTTTTTTCGTTTTGGGGTTTTTTGTTAAAAATTTGCAAGGGTTTTTAAAATTTTTGGTGGGAATTTGGGGAAAAACCTAGATTTTTTTTTTTTTTCCCCGGGGAAAAAACGGTCATGTTTTGATTTTTTTTGATTTTTTTTCCTTTGGACGGTTGCCGGTTTTTTTTAAAATTTGCTTGATTGGGTTTGCTTTTTGAGGTTGATTGTGGTGGGCAGAACAATTTGTTTCGTTTTTTTTTAACAATGATCGTGTGGAATTCCGCTTTTTTACTGTGGTTGTTTTTAGCTAGCTATCGAGGGTTAGATACTTCAAAATGTCAAATGAAGAGGGGGGCGAACGGGGGTTCCGCTGAAAAAGAGGGACCTCATAGAAAAAGGGAAAAACTTTAGGACAAGGGGGGTCCGGAACTGAAGGCAATGAAGATGAGAAACGGGCCCCGTGAAAACGAGGCCAAAAAATTTTACTAAGGGAAAGGGAAGAAGGAAAAAAAAAAAAGGAAGAAAAACGGGAAAGAGGAAAAGAGAGAGAGAAAAGGGGGAAAAGAGAAGAGAGAGAGAGAGAGAGAGAGAGAGAGAGAGAGAGGGGAGAGAGAAAAGGGGAAAGAGAGGAGGGGAGAAAGAGAAGGGGATAAAGGGGGAAGAGAAGGGGAAAAGAGAAGAGAGAGAAAGAGAACGGGAAAAGGGGAGAGAAAACGGGAAAGCGATGAGAGAGAAAGGGAAGGGGAAAAAGAGAAAAAGAGAAAAAAGGGGAAAGATAGGCAGTTTAGTTAAAAAAATTTAAAAATTTGGGAAAAAACGGGACGTGGCCCAAAAAACCCCCAAGTGAACTTGCAAACCCCATGTCAGTCCCCCTTTATCAAATGCCAAAGTTTGTTTATAATCCCGGACCATTTTTGAGGATTTCATTTCGCAAAATTTTAAAGGATTTTTCCCCCCCCCCAAAGGAAAACAGGGGGGTTTCCCGAAGAACGTTTGGGCCCCCAAACTTGTCCCGCGGGTTTCGACAAACCCCAAAACTAGGGGGGCTTTTTTTTGCTTACCCCCCGGAAAAACAGACGATTTTTGAGTCGGGGGCGCGATGCTTTTTTTTCAGAGGTACCAGGGAACCGCCGATAGGTATAAAGGGAAAATGTTCAGAGAAACCGTTTTGGGAAATCAGGTGAGACCACAAAATTCCTTTAAAACGGCTTAGGGTCTCTTTGATAAAAAGGGTAAGGTTAGGAAACATTGAACAAAATTTTTAATCTTTGAGGGGGGGAGACCCTTTTAAAGGGGCAAATTCCGCCCCCTTGTCGGAAGGAAACCACAGTTTTTCTTGGCAGAAAGAAATTTGGAAGGGTTTTTAAGGGGGTTAGTGAAAGTTTTCAACAGGAAGAATCTGCCCAAAATCAGCGTTAAAGGGGGGAAGGATCGAAAACCCGTCGTCCCGAAAGCCCAACCCCCACCGTCAGGGATGAATCGCCGACCCCACCAAAAGGAGGCGAGAAAAAACAGTTTTGAAGCGGGGTTCAAGTTTCCCCTGGGAACAGTGGGACTGAAGAGAATTTTTTAGGGTGAAAAAGCACATGTTTTAAATGTGGGGGAGAGGGGGCCAAAAACGCCAAGGAAAAGTAAACGGACTGCGAATACATTCAGTCGTTGGCCGGTTTTATGGAAAACAACAGGAAAACAGAAATACCACCAAACCAAATACTAGGGGGATAGAAAAAGGGGGGCTGGTGAAACCCCTTGTTAGATACCGGATTGACTCTGGCGGCAATGGGGGAACCCCAGTTTTTGGAGAGACACAGACTATACAGGGAAAACCACCCCGCGTGCGATATGCAGATGGAAGAGCTACTCAGCTACCTTTAGCCCCTGTCAAAGTAGAGTCTGAAATATGTTAGAAGTACTCCCGGGAGCAGTAAAAGAAGAAACCCCCCCCTACCAGCTTTGGGTTTGGCGGTAGGTACATCCCCCCAAAGCCTAACCAGGGTGCCAGTCCAAAGGGGGGAAAGGAAGGGTAAATGCAGGGTAGGAAAATCCTACAACAAAGTAAAAAGAAGGCAGGGGGTGAAGTGCACAGCGCCGCGGGAATAGACTACCTTAGACCATGAGGGTGGCCTGGTTGGTGCAGTGGACCAGAAAAAGTCGCAGGGCGGGCCCTAGGCCATGAGGTGGCCGTAGTGGGGGTTTTCCGGGGCCATGGAGGTGGGCCCTAGTGGCGGGGTAGGCCATGGTGGCCATCGGGGTCCGCGGGGAAAAACCCACCGCTAGAAAGCGCGCGCAGAAAGCGGCGCCCCTAATGCTAGAAAGCGCGCAAGTAAAAAAAAACAACATGAGTTCACTGCTAAAAAGCGCGCCCACCCAAAACGTTGGTATGTGATTACTTTTTAAAGACACTGTTTTTACACATGAATCGTTTTTTATATGTTTTTTAATGAGCCAAAACCACACACACACAAACAGCGGGGACCCACAAAGGCCCACACCATTTTTTGCCCCGTTTTCTAGAGACCAAAACCACACTACACACACACACGAAACACCGCCTAATTTTAGCGAGACAAAGGACTGGAATTGGGTGGGGAAAAAAAAGGGGGAAATTTGCAATCATGGAAACTACCCCCAAACCACGACAACCCGCCCGCTTTTAGACGGGGTATCTGTTTCGTTTTGGAAAGGCTCGGCCACGGGAAACCTGGGATGTACCAAAAAGGTTGTCCAGCACGGTGCCGGGCGACGGGGGGGAACAAAAAATTTGCAGGTACGCGCCAGCACTGGAGCATGGGGGCAAAAAAAAAAAAGGACATCGCCGCACACAGTTTCGGAAAGCCTGCAAAAGACGCTGTGCTGAACGTTTCAGCGACCGTCCAAAATTTATGAAAACATTTTGCAGCAAAATATGACGAGAAATCGACTTAGCAACATCGAGAAACGCGAAAGGCGATGTATCAGCCGACGAAAAAAAGCCCCCAAACTTCCCAAAATCGGGGTGAAACCCAGAACGCGTCGCGACACACATGACATCCACCCAGGCAACCCCGGTGCAACAAAGATGCGCCAACGGTAAATTTTCATCTACACCCCCAACACCCAACCTCCCGCCTGACAGCATCCAAAAACTTTTTATCACAATTTTTTAAAAAACCCTTCCAAACATTTTCTTCAAATATCACACTCATGCTTTTGAAAAAGGGGGAACATGTGCCTGTGTGTTTTCCCTCCTCCTCCCAAAAACTTTTTGGGTGTTTACAAGCACATTTTTTGAAAAACATCAAAGCCGTGCGTCGACCAGGCCCTTGGGGCCTCAACCGGACGAAATACATCTTACTTGAAACCAAACCCAAAACTGCAAGAACGCTGGCCCCAGATTGCGATAAGTTGTCTTTTCCCCCCGGGCCATCATGGGACCGGAAATGTCTCCCCCGGCCTGGGGGGTGACTACGAGCAGAGGATTCGGAAATCGGAAGCGGCTAAAACGATTCTTCGGCATGATGCATCGACCCCCCAGATGTTCAGGACAACCTTTTCTTTGACTTTCTGGATGATATCCCCCTAGAAAGGTCAATAGTTTTTGCTGATTACATGTTTTAATACTTTCTGAATCAAACGACAATTCCCCCGAAAAATTTGGGGTGACCCAGATCCCAAGTGCCAACCACACAAACGCTTGCGATTCGTTTCACCATTTTTCTGACTGCTTTCCCTTACACATCCTACTATCTTTTAAACCCGATGGGCAAATAAAAGAG
>JAMYXO010007072.1:0-12623 GCA_033310375.1 Conus canariensis
AGATGGGAGGAACTCCTTAAGGTTTGGACGGATCCGAAAGAGTTTGTTATCCGTCTGGGTATTCCAATCCTCCTGCCAGAGGTCTTTCACATAATCATTAATTTTGGGTTTCAGATCTGAGCAGGGGATATATATGTTGGACAATTTCTCTCTTGTAGCATTCTTGGCTAAACGATCAACCATTTCGTTACCTCCGATGCCAACATGACCAGGAACCCAAACCAGAATAATGTTGTAACCATCCACTTTCAACTTGCTAAAAAGTTCAAAGAAATGTAAAAGTTCTGGATGCTGAAGGTTGCGGCCAGCTATGGCCTCCAAAGCTGACAGCGAATCCGACAGAACCAGAAAGTCCCTCTTGGTAGATTGTGAAATTATTTTCAATGCCAGAACCAGAGCATAAGTTCAGCAGAATAGACAGAGGCATCTGGAGGTATATGTTTTAACAGTATCTGAGAAGGAGCACCAGGGCAATAGGCTGCACAGGCCACTCCATCCTCAGACTTGGAACCGTCAGTGAAAATTTTCTGACAGGATGGAAATTTTGAACAGAGGTCAGCATACAATGCCTTGTATGCCTGACAGCTGGTGGACTCTCTACGAAAAGCTGCGAGATCAAAACGAATCTCTGGTGTGAAAAAGGTCCACGGAGGCTGATCCGGAAACTTGGAAAAATCAGACACAACTCCTAGGTCTAGACCTGCATTCCGCGCGTGAGGCTGCATACGAACACCAAACGGCGGAATACAGTTAGGGTTGTTTTCGAATTTGTTTTGAAACTGGGGGTCAAAGACACAGTCATAGGCAGGATTCTGTGGTTCTGAGAACAGTCTGATATAGTAATTTAGAGACATTTTCAGCCTGCGGTTGGACAGTGAGGGTTCACCTGCCTCTGCGTACAGGCTGTACACAGGGGTGGTGCGGAATGCTCCAAGACAGAGACGAAGCCCTTGATGGTGGATAGGGTCCAAGAGTTTCAGATAAGAGGGTCTTGCAGAGCCGTACACAGCACAACCATAGTCCAGTTTGGAGCGGACCAGGGCTCTGTAGAGATGCAGCAAAGTTTTCTTATCAGCGCCCCAGTCAGTGTGTGCTACGACCCGCAGAATATTCAGAGCTTTCTGGCAAGAGGTTTTGAGATTTTTAATGTGGCTGAGAAAGTTGAGTTTTTGATCAAAAATAACTCCAAGGAATTTGGCTTCTTTTACAGCTGGAATGGTGGACTTGTCCAGACGAATTTCAGGATCAGCAAAAAATTGACGAAAATTGTGAAAATGGATTGACTGAGTTTTGGTACGTGAGAAGGTAAACCCGTTTTCCTCGGCCCACTGCTGGATCTTGTTGACACAAAGTTGGAGTCGACGCTGTACGCTGGGGTAAGAAGCTCCAACTGCGTACAGCGCAAAGTCGTCAACGAACAGAGAGGACTCAGAGCCCTGGCTTACCGATTTCACAATGTCGTTGATTTTAATGCTGAAAAGAGCAGGAGAAAGGATGCTCCCTTGAGGGACACCCAACTCCTGCCCATGGATGTCAGAGAGTGTGGTGCCAACACGCACCTGGAACTGTCGATCAGCCAAAAAGTTCTGTATGAACAGAGGCAGGTGACCACGGAAACCAAGTCTGTGCAAGTCCAGAAGAATTCCTGATTTCCATGTGGTGTCATACGCTTTTTCGAAGTCGAAAAAGATAGCGACCACATGCTGTTTATTGACAAAGGCATTGCGGATGGTGGTTTCCAGACGGATTAGATGGTCGACTGTCGAGTGGTATTTCCGGAACCCGCACTGTTGACTGGCCAAAAGGCCATCGGTTTCCAGCTTCCACATCAGACGGGAGTCGACCATCTTCTCCATCAACTTACAGAGGCAGCTAGTCAGAGCTATTGGACGATAGTTGGAAGGGTTGGTAAGGTCCTTTCCAGGCTTTGGAATTGGAATGATCAGGGCTTTCCGCCAGGAGGGCGGAAAGCACCCTGTGGTCCAGATATGGTTGTATACTTTAAGAAGAGTCTGGAGACAGCTTTCTGGAAAATGTTTCAAAACCTGATAATGAATATCATCCAGACCAGGGGCAGAATCAGTGCAGGTTTGTAAAGCTGTTTTCAGTTCTTTGATTGAAAAAGGGAGATTGTAGGCTTCAGAGTTGTCTGATGTGAAATTGTATAAAGATTTCTCTGAGTCGTTTGTTTTTTAAAAATGCTGCAGATTTATTTGAAGATGAGGAGTTCTGTTGGATGGTGGAAGCCAACAGATTGGCAACAGCTTGTTTGTCAGTGACCAGAGCATCGGCAAGTTTCAAGTGATGAATGGAGGGGTTGGTGTTTTTCCCTTTGATTTTTCTGATGATGTTCCAGACTTTTTTCTTTGAAGTTTTTGATGTCAGCCCGGAGCAGAAGTTTCTCCAAGACTGACGTTTACTGATTTTGAAAGTGTGTCTCGATTTGGCGCGGAGTTTCTGATGGGCTCGAGCGTTGGGACCTGAAGGTCGTTGGTATACCCGACGCTGAGCCCGTTTGCGAACTTTTGAAATTTGTTGGCAGTCTGAATTAAACCAGGGTGTTTTGGGCATTTGGAGTTTGTCGGAAGACATTGGAATACAGGTTTTAGCACAGTTTATCACAGTATTGGTCAGAGATTCTGCTGGGTCTGGACTCTGAAGAAAATCAACTTCCTGGAATTCTTTTGAAATATTGGTTACAAAGAGATCCCAGTTGGCCTTCTTATAATTAAAATGTTGTGAGACAGAAGCGCTCTCAGTTAATACAGGTTTTAAAAGAACAGGGAAATGGTCACTTCCGTGTAGATCGTCATGGACAGACCACTCATAGTCCAGGACCAGCGAGGGGTCACAAATCGACAAATCTAAACACGAAAGTGAACCTGTGGAAGAGTGGAGGTAAGTTGGAGCTCCATCGTTCAGACAACACAAATCAAAGTCTGAAAGGACATCCTCAAGAAGCAGACCTCTGGATGACGAACTGACACTACCCCAAAGAGGATTGTGACCATTAAAGTCACCCAACAGCAAAAAAGGTCGAGGAAGTTCTCCGATCAGACTGAAAAGGTCCTGACGACAAACCGGGACAGAAGGTGGCAGATAAAGTGAACAAATTGTTATAGTTTTATGGAGAGTGACTCTCGCAGCTACAGCCTGAAGGGGGGTAATCAGAGCGACAGGACTAAACAGCAAAGTTTTATGTAAAAGAAGGGCAACACCACCTGACAGTCCCAATGTGGATGGTTGTGCAAGGTTTAGAAAGAATATTAAAGCCAGAAAGAGTGAAGGTCTTCTGGCTTTGAATTTTAGTTTCCTGAAGAGCCACGACGGAAGGTTTTACAGTTTGACACAGAAGTTGCAGCTCCTCAAAATTTGAATTTAGGCCACGGATATTCCAATGGATTAGTTTACTACTATCCATGGTGTAGAGGATGAACAGGAGAGAAGTCAGGTCATCTCCTCGTCATCGTCTGCGTTCAGTGGAGCAAATTTATTGCTTAGTTTCACTGGACTGTTTGGGTCTTCAGACCTGCTGGCAGACTTGCCCACAGGTGAAGAAGGTCTGGATTTTGGAGATGGTGGAGGTTTCTTCCTCATCTCCACCATCTCCACACTTGGTTGAACTCCATTGCCCGCACGGGCACTGCTCGAGGAAGTTCGAGGCGGGAGGCCTGGCTTTTTCATCTGCCCAGCAGCAGATGGAGTAGACTGCTGGGCAGTCTGAGGGGTGGCGGATTTTTTGCCTCCACCAGGGGCACCCACTTTGGGTTGGGAGGCGGTGGACTTGCTTCCACCAGAGCTTAACGGTCTTTCTTGCAATGTCTTGGTGAAAGTAAAATTGTCAGTCTGGCAGCAGACTGAACGGGTGGAAACTTTCTTTGTAACGGAAGCATAAGAAGACACTGTTGACGTCTGACTGCCAACAACCTGTTTGCGGGCCTCAAAAAACGAAATTTTCTTTTCAGTCTTCACTCTTTGGATGGTGGACTCCTGAACCCAAACAGGGCAGTTGCGTGAAGAGGAGGGGTGGTCGCCACCGCAGTTCGCACAATGAGCCGGGTCTTTACACGGCCCATCATGGGTTGCCTTGCAACAAACACCACACACCTCCTGCCCAGAACAGCGGTCTCTGACATGTCCAAACTTCTGGCATTTGAAACACCTCAACGGGGATGGGACATACAGTTGGACACGTACATTTAAGTACCCGACTTTAATGACCGTAGGCAGCACAGGGTTGCAGAATGTCAGAAAGAGGGTGTTGGTGGGCACTCTTTCTGCACCTTTTTTGACTGTCACCCTATGCACCTCTGTCACACCTTGGGACGCAAGTTCTGTCTTGATCTCCGCTTCCGAGACACCTTTCAAATCCGGGCACCGGATAACCCCTTTGGTCGAATTTAACTGCTTATGGGGGTCACCCGGATCTCTCTGTCCACGAGTTTTGTTGCCCTCAGCAGCTGCTCCGATTGCCTCTGTGATCTGCACTGGACGAGGAAAGTGCCATTCCGTAGCCTTTTCACTGACTGAGGGTCACCTGCTAGACCCTGAAAGCCCTTCTGAATAGCAAAAGGACTCAGAGCAGAAATAGGCTTTTCCTGCTCTGTCCCTTCAACCACAAGCCAGGAAGCCCAAAAACCTGTCCTCTGTCTCGTCTCCATATCCGAGTCACTGTCGGAATCGTTATGACTAGAAATGGGGTCCACTGCCTTCCTCTTCTTTATGGGGGGTGTGATTTTGGATAAAGCCATGATTTATGTTTAGAAATTTCATCTCTCCCTTACCCACCCACCATGGAGTCCAACTAAGGGGCCAGGGCCAAGAACTCATTGTCTTGACCCCTTCCAGGCTTCAGGAGAGATATACGACAAACAGAAGCCTACTGACCCTATCCCCCCTGATCATGCCCAACTCCCGGGAACAGAGAGCTGAGCACTGCAGGGGTTACCTTGGCCAGTCGGAGAACTGCCTGTCTTGACCCAGCCCCACGAAGGGGAAGCCGATTGATACACCCGGGCCAGAGTGTACCTCCTGTCTAGGAGAGGTCCGAGCCAAAGTGATGTGTTGAGGGCGTTGGCCCTCTCAATCACCAGGATCTCATCCCCCTCCGTCACAGGTCGCACCGCACGGCAAACGCGGCGGATCTTAAGACCACAGAGAGAAAAAGAGTGTGCAAAAGAAGGCTTGAAAGGGAGATGAAGAAAGAAAAGAACCGTTAAGAAAGGCAGAAGACAGAATAGGAAAAAGGTGGGTTACTATTTGTCTGGGCCCTCACTCCTAACCTTTCTGACATGGGAGACCCTACCAGGGGCATCAATTCCTACCACGTAATGCTTGGCCAGTCAGCAGCTTGGCTATACAGGCCTAGAAGCATTGACAACAACTAACCATCTAGTCGAGTATTGATGCCCCCGTCAGCAAAGCCTAAAAGATCACTGGACCACGCAAGCCCTCCGACCACGGCAAGGTTGCAACCCCCGGAGGGCGTTGTCTGAAATGACTAATTCCGGGATCCAAATCTTGCTAATTCCGGGATCCAAATCTTGCTAATATGGACTTGCAGTGTTCAACTACGGCTGCTGAGATAGTCTGCTTCAAACGTACTGCCTCTGTCCAACGACAGTAGTAGTCCACCACCGTCAGATAGGATTGTCCATACAGCTCAGAAATGTCCACATAGCAAGCTTGTGCCTTGGATAGTCGGGTATATTGGTTGACTGCAGGGGTTCTGGTGTCCAACAACTTCAATTGTCTTTGAAAGTCCTGGCCACCAAACGAAGACTGGCCACCAAACGCAGCTTCGGGTTGAATTCTTCTTGGTGTCATCTTGGAGTTCAGCAGGTATAAACAGCAGAAGACCTTGCTGTACAGTCAAGTTGTTACGAGCAAGCCAGCATTGTCGCAGGCTGACATCCTTTACACTTTCTCAGCCCAGTGGTCCAACTTGCAAAAGTTAATGACCTAGCTATATGCCTTAGAGGGCTACTTATGTCGAATCTCTTCCAGTCTTGTCACTCGCAGGTATCCCTTCAATTACTGAACAAAGGCATTTGTCTCAGCCTTGAGTAAGTGGTCCTGTTTCAACAGAAGCACACCCAGGAGCCCTTGATAGTGTGTCTGCAGTCATGAGATTTTCCCCTGTGACATACACAATGTTGTAGGAAAACTGCATTGGTCTCATTCAAAACCTTAGTATCCTCAGACCGAGTTCATCCAGCAGTTTCGTCTTCAACAGTGCCAACAGAGGTTTGTGGTCTGTCTCAACTGTGAACGAATGAATGTTAGGAGTCCAAGCAGACAGTCTGCAAACTTTTCACAAGACCAGGTCACAACCAAGGCTTCTTTTTCCACTTCGGTATGTCTTTGTTCCTTTCCTGTGAGAGATCTAGAGGCGTGATACTTCGACTTCCATTCGGTTTCTTGCTTTTGAAGTAAAACGCCTCCCGGACCAAACAAAGAAGCATCTGCTGAAACTTTTGTAGCCTTGTCTGGACTACAATGTCCCAAGTGCAGTCAGTGTCCTTTTGTCAGCAGATCCCGCCATGGTGGTGTGGTGTAGGCCACAATTCAGAGCATGGTGGTGTGGTGTAGGCCACAATTCAGAGCATGGTGGTGTGGTGTCGGCCACAGTTCGGAGCATGGTGCTGTGGTGTCGGCCACAGTTCGGAGCATGGTGTTGTGGTGTCGGCCACAGTTCAGAGCATGGTGGTGTGGTGTCGGCCACAGTTCAGAGCATGGTGGTGTGGTGTCGGCTACAGTTAAGAGCATGGTGGTGTGGTGTCGGCCACAGTTCAGAGCATGGTGTGGTGTCGGCCACAGTTCAGAGCATGGTGGTGTGGTGTCGGCCACAGTTCAGAGCATGGTGGTGTGGTGTCGGCCACAGTTCAGAGCATGGTGGTGTGGTGTCGGCCACAGTTCAGAGCATGGTGTGGTGTCGGCCACAGTTCAGAGCATGGTGGTGTGGTGTCGGCCACAGTTCAGAGCATGG
The DNA here is from genome assembly GCA_033310375.1 of Conus canariensis. Taxonomy (NCBI): domain Eukaryota; kingdom Metazoa; phylum Mollusca; class Gastropoda; order Neogastropoda; family Conidae; genus Conus; species Conus canariensis. The sequence continues at coordinate 6,989 of JAMYXO010007072.1, forward strand.
TGGTGTGGTGTCGGCCACAGTTCAGAGCATGGTGGTGTGGTGTCGGCCACAGTTCAGAGATTTTTGTGGGTCTTGGGAAGTGGGAAATAGCTTCGACTTTTTCGGGATCCTTCTGAATTCCTTTCACGTGATATTACGTGGCCAAGGAACTTGACTGAGTCAGCTGAGAAAATGTATATTTCATACAGCGTGATACCGGCTTCTTTCAAATCTGAAGGACAACTCTCGGTCGCCTGCCATGCTCTTGTTGATCTTTTCCAGTGACTAGAACATCGTTGATGTCGCGGATGACCCCAGGTTTTCCTGCTAGGATGCGATTCATCTACCGATTGAACACTTCCAGCCCTGAGCTGATGAAACGGCAGACGTTTATAACTGCACCTTCCAAAAAGAGTGATCAAAATGGTCAGTTCTTGACTGGCTCTATCGAGTGGCATCTGATGAAATCTGTTACAGTCCACTTTTGTAAATATTGTGGCACCATCTAGTTCCAAGTAGCTGATCTGTTGTGGGGAGTGGAAAATCATCCCAACGTACACTTTCACTCAGTTTGGTGAAGTCTATACATAATTTGACTTCCCATTGGGTTTTGGAACAGCCATAATTGGTGCACACCAGTCTGCTGGGTTATCTACGGGACAGATGACTTGTTTTTCTAAACTTTCGAATTCTTTCATTGGATGTGGAAGTTTGTGGGGAGTGGTGATGGCAAGAGGACAAGCACTTTCTTGTAATCCTATGGTGTAGGTATTTTTTTCATCTCCCCAAGCCTGCGAACAATTCTGAAACTCCTGTCTATACCGATGATTCTCATCAGTGACAACATCCACTCTCTCCATTAGGTTCAGTGCCTCAATCGCTGGCCTTCCCCAAAATGGTTCTTTCATATCTGCCACAACACGCAGGTCTTGATCTGATGTTTTCCCCATTGCCAATGTTGCATAGACCCTACCAACAACTTTATTTTGCTTTGGTCTGTTCCAGATAACTGCGGTCTGTTCCAGATAAGTGTATCATTTGTCATGATCAGGCGAATTTTGTTTGAAGAACGTCTCGGGTACGACGGTTATGTCTGCACCAGTGTCGATTCTGAACTTTACAGTACGACTGCATCTAGTGGTAATCACTTTAACTTCTGCATGCCAGTTTACTGCCCCACACTGTGATGGTTCTTCAGTCAGTACTCTAAGTAAGCTGCCATCCTCCTCTTCTAGGTGTTCTTGGTTCTACACATAGCTGCATATTGGCCTCTTCTTGTTGCATGTTCTGCATTGCGCGTCTTTTGCTGGACAGTCTTGCCTACTATGAGATGGAAAATGTCCACATCTGATCCGTTTCCTTGTTCTGTCAGTTAAATTATTCAGCCTTTCCACCTTCTGTGAAGTTTTTGAAGGCATGTTTCTGTTGCTTCCAACTCTTTTTTTCATGAAACAAGCACTGCACTTGTGTACAGTCACCCTCAGCTTGCTGCCTGGAACTTTCAATGGTTCTTCCATTTGTCATACATTTATGTACTGTCAGCTGTATCTTCACGTTTATCTTCTCTCGGCCCCTCTCCTCTTAAGCCAATGACAGCTTGGTCCCTGATCAATACTTCTTCAAAAGTATCGATATTGCATCTTTTAGCTAGCTTCTTTTGAATGCTGCTCTGTATGCCTCAATCGATTCTGATGCTTCCTGTTTTCTCAGATGAAATCTTCGCGAGTGTGTTCCCTACAAAAAGTCTTCCCCTTTGCCCAAGATTTTCGTCAGATCATGTTTGTCAGCTTCAACATCAAATTATAAATCACAGATTTCACTAGCATCTGGTTCAAACGTAGCTACAAAAACAGCGACCTGATATACTTGATCTTCCTCTTATTCAAAGTAATCGCCACAGCGTCATTTTCAAATTGTCTTTTGAATCTTTTCCAGTTTTGCGACAAGTTTTCTTCCAGACACATTTTTTCTGGCGCTGGTAAGTTAGCTGTGAACTGCTTCGTTGGAGTGCCCCTTTGCTGATTTTCTGCATTCTGAGACATGTTTCGATCGATGTAAACAATCTATTTATGCTCTTCTCTTCAGTTGAGATTTCTTGATTTTCGGATGTTCCTGACGCCATCTAACGTTTGCTACAAACGTAATAAGCAGAGGAGTCGGCGTGGTGGAGAGCGGGTCTTTTTTGAATCTAGGTCATCAAGGCAACCTCACGTCAAGAGCAATACAAAGCAAGGTTATTCCACAGATTCTCGTTTTCTGGATTCATATATGGACCGTGAACATACTCGGTCTTTGATGGGCTCCAACTTGGGGAGCCGAGGGCGAGCCCATTTTCGTTCTTTTTTTTATTTGCTGGCAGTCAGAATTAATCCAAGGTTTTTTTTCCAGTTTATTGGAAGACACAGGAATACAGGTTTTAGCACCAGTATTAGAGATTTCGCCGGGTCTGGCCTTCGAAGTTTTTCACTTTCGTGATACAGAGTAGTTTTCAGTTTCTATGGATTTTAAAACTACGGGGAGATGGTCACTTTATGCCGATCGTCATGGACAAACCACTCATAGTCCACAACCAGCGAGGGGTCACACAGCGACAGATTAATACATTAAAGTGCTCCATTAGAACAATGTGTAAACGTGGGAGGGCCGTCATTCAGACAACACAGATCTAGCCGAGAGAAAAAAAAATCTCAAAAAGGAGACCCCCTGGATGACACATCCACATGACCCCAAAAAGGATTACGCTCATGGAAGTCAGCCAACAGCAAACAAGGGCGAGAAAGTTCCTTGATCAGACTGACGACTAATCAAAACAAAAGGTGACAAATGTAACGGTTTATGGAGAGTGATTCTCACAGCAACTGCCTGAAGAGGGGTAGTCAGAGCAACAGGGATAAGTTCCAGTTTCATCAAGGAGGCGTCACTTCGTGCGGACTAGTCCATATACGCTACACCACATCCACTAAGTTTTGAGACCACACTGTGCATGATTTAAAGCCGATGGATAAAGGAATTAATAACCAAGAGAGAACTGAAGAAGAGGGTCTCGTGGCTACGACGTAACAGATGTCTGACCTACGCATTAGCCAAACGTGCTGGTCAGACCTTGACCTACCTAACATTGGTTGTGCCATTTTTATCACTGTACATGTGTATAGTGAATGTATACGTGTGTTATGGATGTCTGGGCACGGACCCATGTGTGCGTGTGGGTGAGCGCGCGTGTGTGTGTGCATGTGTATGTATGCGCATGCATGAGAGAGTGTGTGTGTGTGCGCGCGCGCTTGCTTTGTGTATGTGTGCGCGCACGTGTGTGTGTGTGTGTGTGTGTAGCAGAAGTGCTAAACTTCTGCACTGGGCTAACACCAACGATTTGTGGTTAAGTAGACAAAGCCGCCTGTTAATCCCAACGTGGAAGGTTGAGCAGGTTTAGACAGAAGATTAATGTCCTCTCCATCACACAGAAGACAACTTGTCTCTGAGTGGTCGGCTATGTGCAAGGAAGGAATTGATTCTGTGGAGCGACAGGCTTGCCCAGTGGCAGGCGGACACAGCCAAGCTGAGGAGACGGTGGCAGATTTTTTCATCTCCACATTTCCATGAGAGGTCTGATAATTGGCGGATTTAACCCTTCCCCCCACCCACCCACCCAGGGATATCCACTTCAGGTCGAGAGGTGATGGATTTGCTTTCAGAGGGGGAAGGTAATTTGTCTTGCATTGGTTTAAAAAAACAATGCTTGGCAGATTCAGTACTCTCTCTCTCTCTCTCTCTCTCTCTCTCTCTCTCTCTCTCTCAAATCAAATGATTTGTCGGATCCAAATAATTTCAGACATATATCCTTACTATCAATTCTATCCAAACCCCTCGAAAGACATACACACTTATCACAGTTCATGGAGCAAAACAAACCATTTCACCCACTCCAATCTGGATTCCGATCTAATCACTCCTGCCACACAGCATTATCACGAATGTGTGACTCATGGCTTTCAACTATAAACCAATCACAAATGACTGGGGTTGTCTTCCTTGACTTGAAAAAGGCGTTTGATCTTGATCATTCCATTCTTCTAAAGATACCATCTGCTTAACCATACGACAGTCTCGTTATTTTTTATCATTTTGTTTTTGTGGGGCTCCGATCGGACCATGCAGAATCACCACAAAGATCAAATTTGTTAATTTTTGTTGAATTGATTCAGTCATTTATCATTTGTATGCCTTTTTAATATTTATTTTTTCTTAATTAGTTATTAATTAATATGCCTATATCTGATTTATATGCCTTGTTTATTTATATTATAATTTTTCTATGTATTTAGGTATGTATGTGTATATGTTTGTAGTATGGATGTATGTATGTATTGTATATGCATTTTTAAAAATTCTTTCATTCATTTTAATTTCTTTCTTTAATCTTATTAATTTCATTATTTATAAAGCTTCGACAACCTCTCTCCCCCTCCCTCTCATCCGAGATCCTCCCCTCTTCTCTTTTCAAACTTTCACTATCTTCATACCCCCCTCCCCCCCCCCCCCCCCCCCCTCCCCCCCTCTCTCCAGGCCCTCCCTCTCCGTGCCATGGCGTTCAATACGTTTTCAGACTTTTTCTTACTGAGAGTGTCTTTTTAACCGTATTTACACAGAGACAAAACTTAATGATGCAAGACCGTTTATCATACTCTTCCTTTAATTCTTCTCTCCCCCCCCCCCCCCCACCCCCGCTCTCACAAACAGTAGTAAAAGTGGAAACACCTCTCTCTCCTCTCCTCTCTCTCTCCTCCCTCCTTTCCCCATCCCCTCCTCCCCTTCTCTCCCACCTCATCCTTGCGCGCACCACCCCCCGCCCCCTAGATCTCCCCCTCTTCGCCCCCCCCCCCTTCTCACACAAATAACGGGTGTAGGAGGGAAAGGACCGTCTAGAGAAATAGACCTCTGTGGTCAGATTCCTCATGCTCCGATCATGCCTATCTTCTCCCCACAGTCGGGGTCATCCTCCTCCTTTTTTCCCCCTTATTTTTAAAAATGGTTTTTCTTTTATTAAATACCAATCTCATGCGAAAGTGAAAAATACATCTTGTACCTTTAAATATTTTAGTGCTAGTATTTTTTCAAAGACACGCACATCCACATATCCGAAAAAGCAACATTCAACCTGTGGTTCCATCTCTACCCACATCGCGTCCCTTGAACAGAAAAGTATGAAAGCGAAAGCAGCTTAAGATTAAGATTAAAATTATAGTCCCGTCAACAGCAGAGGTTATCTCAGGACTGTCACCACGTTTCAAACTACCACGTATATATGTTAAAAAAGGATTAAAGCAAAACCTTACCCAACCCATTAAGAAAAGATTAAAAGAACCAACCCTAGGATTAAAAACCAACACGTTGAAATCGCATAACTGTAATCTGCAAAAATCAATACTGGGTAATAGAAAATCTAACAACACCAAATTCACACACGATGAAATAAATTCACTTCTTTTAGGAAGTAAAAAATATATGTCAGGGGAACATCACGGAAAAGAATCTTCATATTATCTGCAGTGTAATGTTTCCTTCTAATGTCATATAAATCCCAGCAGTCTAAAAGAAAAAATGTTGGACAGATAATCTGGGGCTATCACAGGCAAACACAGAAAGGCGGGCCCCCCCA
>JAMYXO010000706.1:0-39325 GCA_033310375.1 Conus canariensis
ATATAAGTTATGGGAAGGACGGAATCCAATAGGTATATCAATAATTACAGTAACAGTTTTGTTAATAATTGTGATTGTAATTCTACAACAATTGTAGTGATGCTATAAGAGGCTAGAAAAGTGGTAAGCTGAAATGTTAGAAATATAGTAAAGAATAATGATTACATTAATGAAAGTAGTAAATATAACATTTGTAATACTAGTTATGAAGTTGTAACAAAAGGTATACTGATTAGATAAATAAATTAAATTAAATTAAAAAAATGTTGGCAAATATATATATATATATATATATATATACGTATATGTATGTATGTATATGTGCATGCGTGTGCGTGTGTGCATGCGTGTGTGTGTGTGTGTGTGTGTGTGTGCGCGAGAGAGAGACAGAGAGAGAGAGAGAGAGAGAGTGTGTGTGTGTGCGTGTGTGTGTGTGTGTGTGTGGATGTGTGTGTGTGTGTGTTGAGGGGGGGATGTTTAGCCATTGTCTCTACCCTGTGGGGGTATGGAGAGGCTGACCGAGTGGTCAGTAGACATGTGTGGTCTCTACCCTGTGTGGGGAAAGAGAGGCTGACCGAGTGGTCAGTAGACACCGTATGTGCATTGCCATCCGGGTGTGGGGTGCAGCCCATGCCCAGCCGCCGTCTCTACCCCGCGTAGGTATGGAGAGGTTGTCCGTGAGGTCAGCAACGAGCTAGCATGTCAAAGGGCTTCCGAGTTCGTCGGGACGACAACTTGTGTTCTTCCGTTGTGTGGGAGTCCCTGGAAAGACTCCATGAACTGCTTCCGTGAGCGGCTTCGTTTTCCGTCGAGTCGATGTGTGGTTTCTGGGTTTGTGTATTCTGCTGTTTGTTTACTTCTTCAAAAAACAATTCGGTCATTGTCTTTTTTGTTTGTTTTGTTTTGTTTTTTTGTTTTTGTTTTTGTTTTTTTGAGGAGGGGAGTATTGTGACGTCAACGTAAATTATGACGTCAACTTGAAATGACCTAGGAACATGGCGAAAAGAATACAATTTTGACGAGAGGAGAGAGCAAGAACTAACGGCCGAGGCTTAGGTGTCCAGCCTACTTGAATTTGTTTTAATCGTCGTTTTCTCCGTAGTGATCCACAGACTAAGGAGGTTACAGAGACCCGTCAGTAAAGACAAATCGTGATGATTTTGACAGAGTACTGTCCCTTAGACTTGGGTGGTTAAACGGTATAGGAGAAAAAAGCACCATATAGATAGATCTGTTCACAAATAGACTAGGTCGAACGACACTGACATAAACATACGCGTACGTCTGAGCATATATCAAGATATAATGCATGTGTGTGCGCGCGCGCGCGCGCGTGTGTGTGTAAGATAATGTTGCTTATAGCCCAGCCGACCGCAAGGGGCCACATCAGGGCTGTCACCACGTTAAAATCAACTCACAAGTCAAAAAAAAAAAAAAAAAAAAAAAAAAAAAACCTTTCACACATCTCTTTAAATGACATCTTCTAGAAACGCACCAGAAACTTCATTAAAAATCTTTCTTCCGTAAAATCTTAAATCAGATGAAAAATGTTAATCTCTCTCAAAAAGTCAAGGATCACGTCAGGCGGGACATCCCTGAACAGGATCTTCATGGACTCCGCTGTAAAATGTTTGTGTCTCACATCGTGCAAGTCCCAACACTCTAAAAGAATATGTTTCATTGTGAGTGGCACATGACATGGAATGCACCACGGAGCTTCTTCACTCTTTAAAAGGTAGGAATGAGTAAAATACGAATGGCCGGTGTGCAGCCGGCACAGAACCGTTTCCTCTTTACGACCACCGGACGTAGATGGGAGGAACTCCTTAAGGTTTGGACGGATCCGAAAGAGTTTGTTATCCGTCTGGGTATTCCAATCCTCCTGCCAGAGGTCTTTCACATAATCATTAATTTTGGGTTTCAGATCTGAGCAGGGGATATATATGTTGGACAATGTCTCTCTTGTAGCATTCTTGGCTAAACGATCAACCATTTCGTTACCTCCGATGCCAACATGACCAGGAACCCAAGCCAGAATAATGTTGTAACCATCCACTTTCAACTTGCTAAAAAGTTCAAAGAAATGTAAAAGTTCTGGGTGCTGAAGGTTGCGGCCAGCTATGGCCTCCAAAGCTGACAGCGAATCCGACAGAACCAGAAAGTCCCTCTTGGTAGATTGTGAAATTATTTTCAATGCCAGAACCAGAGCAGTAAGTTCAGCAGAATAGACAGAGGCATCTGGAGGTATATGTTTTAACAGTATCTGAGAAGGAGCACCAGGGCAATAGGCTGCACAGGCCACTCCATCCTCAGACTTGGAACCGTCAGTGAAAATTTTCTGACAGGATGGAAATTTTGAACAGAGGTCAGCATACAATGCCTTGTATGCCTGAGAGCTGGTGGACTCTTTACGAAAAGCTGCGAGATCAAAACGAATCTCTGGTGTGAAAAAGGTCCACGGAGGCTGATCCGGAAACTTGGAAAAATCAGACACAACTCCTAGGTCTAGACCTGCATTCCGCGCGTGAGGCTGCATACGAACACCAAACGGCGGAATACAGTTAGGGTTGTTTTCGAATTTGTTTTGAAACTGGGGGTCAAAGACACAGTCATAGGCAGGATTCTGTGGTTCTGAGAACAGTCTGATATAGTAATTTAGAGACATTTTCAGCCTGCGGTTGGACAGTGAGGGTTCACCTGCCTCTGCGTACAGGCTGTACACAGGGGTGGTGCGGAATGCTCCAAGACAGAGACGAAGCCCTTGATGGTGGATAGGGTCCAAGAGTTTCAGATAAGAGGGTCTTGCAGAGCCGTACACAGCACAACCATAGTCCAGTTTGGAGCGGACCAGGGCTCTGTAGAGATGCAGCAAAGTTTTCTTATCAGCACCCCAGTCAGTGTGTGCTACGACCCGCAGAATATTCAGAGCTTTCTGGCAAGAGGTTTTGAGATTTTTAATGTGGCTGAGAAAGTTGAGTTTTTGATCAAAAATAACTCCAAGGAATTTGGCTTCTTTTACAGCTGGAATGGTGGACTTGTCCAGACGAATTTCAGGATCAGCAAAAAATTGACGAAAATTGTGAAAATGGATTGACTGAGTTTTGGTACGTGAGAAGGTAAACCCGTTTTCCTCGGCCCACTGCTGGATCTTGTTGACACAAAGTTGGAGTCGACGCTGTACGCTGGGGTAAGAAGCTCCCACTGCGTACAGCGCAAAGTCGTCAACGAACAGAGAGGACTCAGAGCCCTGGCTTACCGATTTCACAATGTCGTTGATTTTAATGCTGAAAAGGGCAGGAGAAAGGATGCTCCCTTGAGGGACACCCAACTCCTGCCCATGGATGTCAGAGAGTGTGGTGCCAACACGCACCTGGAACTGTCGATCAGCCAAAAAGTTCTGTATGAACAGAGGCAGGTGACCACGGAAACCAAGTCTGTGCAGGTCCAGAAGAATTCCTGATTTCCACGTGGTATCATATGCTTTTTCGAGGTCGAAAAAGATAGCGACCACATGCTGTTTATTGACAAAGGCATTGCGGATGGTGGTTTCCAGACGGATTAGATGGTCGACTGTCGAGTGGTATTTCCGGAAACCGCACTGTTGACTGGCCAAAAGGCCATCGGTTTCCAGCTTCCACATCAGACGGGAGTTGATCATCTTCTCCATCAACTTACAGAGGCAGCTAGTTAGAGCTATTGGACGATAATTCGAAGGGTTGGTAAGGTCCTTTCCAGGCTTTGGAATTGGAATGATCAGGGCTTTCCGCCAGGAGGGCGGAAAGCACCCTGTGGTCCAGATATGGTTGTATACTTTAAGAAGGGTCTGGAGACAGTTTTCTGGAAAATGTTTCAAAATCTGATAATGAATATCATCCAGACCAGGGGCAGAATCAGTGCAGGTTTGTAAAGCTGTTTTTAGTTCATTGATTGAAAAAGGGAGATTGTAGGCTTCAGAGTTGTCTGATGTGAAATTGTATAAAGATTTCTCTCCGAGTTGTTTGTTTTTTAAAAAGGCTGCAGATTTATTTGAAGATGAGGAGTTCTGTTGGATGGTGGAAGCCAACAGATTGGCAACAGCTTGTTTGTCAGTGACCAGAGCATCGGCAAGTTTCAAGTGATGAATGGAGGGGTTGGTGTTTTTCCCTTTGATTTTTCTGATGATGTTCCAGACTTTTTTCTTTGAAGTTTTTGATGTCAGCCCGGAGCAGAAGTTTCTCCAAGACTGACGTTTACTGATTTTGAAAGTGTGTCTCGATTTGGCGCGGAGTTTCTGATGGGCTCGAGCGTTGGGACCTGAAGGTCGTTGGTATACCCGACGCTGAGCCCGTTTGCGAACTTTTGAAATTTGTTGGCAGTCTAAATTAAACCAGGGTGTTTTGGGCATTTGGAGTTTATTGGAAGACATTGGAATACAGGTTTTAGCACACTTTATCACAGTGTTAGTCAGAGATTCAGCTGGGTCTGGACTCTGAAGAAAATCAGTGTCCTGGAATTCTTTCAAAATATTGGTGGCAAAAAGATTCCAGTTGGCCTTCTTATAATTAAGATGTTGTGAGACAGAGATGTTTTCAGTTAATAAGGGTTTTAAAAGAACAGGGAAATGGTCACTTCCGTGCAGATCGTCATGGACAGACCACTCATAGTCCAGGACCAGCGAGGGGTCACAAATCGACAAATCTAAACACGAAAGTGAACCTGTGGAAGAGTGGAGGTAAGTTGGAGCTCCATCGTTCAGACAACACAAATCAAAGTCTGAAAGGACATCCTCAAGAAGCAGACCTCTGGATGACGAACTGACACTACCCCAAAGTGGATTGTGACCATTAAAGTCACCCAACAGCAAAAAAGGTCGAGGAAGTTCTTCGATCAGACTGACAAGGTCCTGACGACAAACCGGGACAGAAGGTGGCAGATACAGTGAGCAGATTGTAACAGTCTTGTGGAGAGTGACTCTCGCAGCTACAGCCTGAAGGGAGGTAGTCAGAGCGACAGGACTAAACAGCAAAGTTTTGTGTAAAAGAAGGGCAACACCGCCTGACAGTCCCAATGTGGATGGTTGTGCCGGTTTAGAAAGAATATTAAAGCCAGAAAGACTGAAGGTCTTCTGGCTTTGAATTTTAGTTTCCTGAAGAGCCACGACGGAAGGTTTTACAGTTTGACACAGAAGTTGCAGCTCCTCAAAATTTGAATTTAGGCCACGGATATTCCAATGGATTAGTTTACTACTATCCATGGTGCAGAGGATGAACAGGAGAGAAGTCAGGTCATCTCCTCGTCATCGTCTGCGTTCAGTGGAGCAAATTTATTGCTTAGTTTCACTGGACTGTTTGGGTCTTCAGACCTGCTGGCAGACTTGCCCACAGGTGAAGAAGGTCTGGATTTTGGGGATGGTGGAGGTTTCTTCCTCATCTCCACCATCTCCACACTTGGTTGAACTCCCTTGCCCGCACGGGCACTGCTCGAGGAAGTTCGAGGCGGGAGGCCTGGCTTTTTCATCTGCCCAGCAGCAGATGGAGTAGACTGCTGGGCAGTCTGAGGGGTGGCGGATTTTTTGCCTCCACCAGGGGCACCCACTTTGGGTTGGGAGGCGGTGGACTTGCTTCCACCAAAGCTTAACGGTCTTTCTTGCAATGTCTTGGTGAAAGTAAAATTGTCAGTCTGGCAGCAGACTGAACGGGTGGAAACTTTCTTTGTAACGGAAGCATAAGAAGACACTGTTGACGTCTGACTGCCAACAACCTGTTTGCGGGCCTCAAAAAACGAAATTTTCTTTTCAGTCTTCACTCTTTGGATGGTGGACTCCTGAACCCAAACAGGGCAGTTGCGTGAAGAGGAGGGGTGGTCGCCACCGCAGTTCGCACAATGAGCCGGGTCTTTACACGGCCCATCATGGGTTGCCTTGCAACAAACACCACACACCTCCTGCCCAGAACAGCGGTCTCTGACATGTCCAAACTTCTGGCATTTGAAACACCTCAACGGGGATGGGACATACAGTTGGACACGTACATTTAAGTACCCTACTTTAATGACCGGAGGCAGCACAGGGTTGCAGAATGTCAGAAAGAGGGTGTTGGTGGGCACTCTTTCTGCACCTTTTTTGACTGTCACCCTATACACCTCTGTCACACCTTGGGACGCAAGTTCTGTCTTGATCTCCGCTTCCGAGACACCTTTCAAATCCGGGCACCGAATAACCCCTTTGGTCGAATTTAACTGCTTATGGGGGGTCACCCGGATCTCTCTGTCCACGAGTTTTGTTGCCCTCAGCAGCTGCTCCGATTGCCTCTTTGATCTGCACTGGACGAGGAAAGTGCCATTCCGTAGCCTTTTCACTGACTGAGGGTCACCTGCTAGACCCTGAAAGCCCTTCTGAATAGCAAAAGGACTCAGAGCAGAAATAGGCTTTTCCTGCTCTGTCCCTTCAACCACAAGCCAGGAAGCCCAAAAACCTGTCCTCTGTCTCGTCTCCATATCCGAGTCACTGTCGGAATCGTTATGACTAGAAACGGGGTCCACGGCCTTCCTCTTCTTTATGGGGGGTGTGATTTTGGATAAAGCCATGATTTATGTTTAGAAATTTCATCTCTCCCTTACCCACCCACCATGGAGTCCAACTAAGGGGCCAGGGCCAAGAACTCATTGTCTTGACCCCTTCCAGGTTTCAGGAGAGATATACGACAAACAGAAGCCTACTGACCCTATCCCCCCTGATCATGCCCAACTCCCGGGAACAGAGAGCTGAGCACTGCAGGGGTTACCTTGGCCAGTCGGAGAACTGCCTGTCTTGACCCAGCCCCACGAAGGGGAAGCCGATTGATACACCCGGGCCAGAGTGTACCTCCTGTCTAGGAGAGGTCCGAGCCAAAGTGATGTGTTGAGGGCGTTGGCCCTCTCAATCACCAGGATCTCATCCCCCTCCGTCACAGGTCGCACCGCACGGCGAACGCGGCGGATCTTAATTAGACCACAGAGAGAAAAAGAGTGTGCAAAAGAAGGCTTGAAAGGGAGACGAAGAAAGAAAAGAACCGTTAAGAAAGGCAGAAGACAGAATAGGAAAAAGGTGGGTTACTATTTGTCTGGGCCCTCACTCCTAACCTTTCTGACATGGGAGACCCTACCAGGGGCATCAATTCCTACCACGTAATGCTTGGCCAGTCAGCAGCTTGGCTATACAGGCCTAGAAGCATTGACAACAACTAACCATCTAGTCGAGTATTGATGCCCCCGTCAGCAAAGCCTAAAAGATCACTGGACCACGCAAGCCCTCCGACCACGGCAAGGTTGCAACCCCCGGAGGGTGATATCCGATGATTGAAGTGTCTTATGTATTGATGTCTTAACTGACGTGAACTGATCTGTATACTATGCAGTAGCATCTACTGATTTTGTAACAATTCATATTGATGGTTCAGGCAGCATATTAAAAAAAAAAAAAAAAAAATCTAACTCGTGTGTTGCCTGGCTATTCATGTTCGTATGGTGTGGGTGTGTGTAGGGGAAAAGTCGTACACGCATCCAAACTTTTGAGAGCGAGGGTCAGACAACAAAACACGCACCGCACAAGAACCTATGGTCAGAATACTACTCTTATTTTCAAAACACAGCCCTACATTCGTTCAGTACAATACCAATTTCACACATCGCCAGGAGGGGGGGGGGGGGGGGGGGGGGGGGGAGAATGGTAATCTAGAATTCAATAAAGATGATACAACGGGGTGCAAAAAAAAAAAAAAAAAAAAAGAAAAACAAGATGCAAAGCATATAAACATACTCCCAGTTTATCCTGAATACGCGTGATATATTCCACAAAAAGGAAAAACCGTCTTGGGCTGGTGTAACCGTTAGTAATGGCTATTCTGGTAAACATCGGCCATCATCTGTGACCTATAATGAACATACAAATTTTCAGAATTATCATCCGGGAACTTTGAGATTTTCCAACAAGAAGAATTATGGGCCGTTAGTAACTGCTTTAACGGTAAACTTAAACATCGGGCATCTCTGTGACCCATAATGAACATACCTACAAATTTTCAGAAAGATCGGCCACGTACTTTGAGATATTCAATAAAAAACAAAAACCGTTAAGGGTCGTTATAGCTGTTAGTAACGGCCATAAAGGTAAATTAAACGTCGGGCATGATCCGTGACCCATAATGAACATACCTACAAGTTTTCAGAAACATCGGCCAAGTACTTTCTGAGACATTCCATAAAAAAGAAAAACCATTATGGGCCGTTACAGCCGTCAGTAACGGCTACAACGATAAACTAAAACGTCGGGCATCATCCGTCGCCCATAAGGGACATGCCTACACATTTTCAGCAAGTTCGGCCACGTACTTGAGATATTCCAAAAAGAACAAAAACCATTATGAGCCGTTACAGCCGTTAGTAACGGCTATAACGTTAAACTAAAACATCGGGCATCAACCGTAACCCATAGTGAACATACCTGCTAATTTTCACAAAGATCGGCCAAGTACTTTGAGATATTCCATGAAGAAGAAAAACCGTTACAGGCCGTTACAGCCACTAGTAACGGCTGTAACAAACTAAAACATCGGGCATCATCCGTGTCCCATAACGAACATACCTGCTAATTTTCACAAAGATCGGCCAAGTACTTTCTGAGATATTCCATAAAGAAGAAAAACCGTTACAGGCCTTTACAGCCGTTAGTAACGGCTATAACGGGGTAAACTAAAAAAACAGGCATTACCCGTGACCCCATAATGAACATACCTGCTAATTTGCACAAAGATCGGCCAAGTACTTCATGAGATATTCCATAAAGAAGAAAAACCGTCACAGGCCGTTATAGCCGTTAGTAACGGCTATAACGGTAAACTAAAACATCGGGCATTATTCGTGACCCATAATGAACATACCTACAAATTTTCAGAAAGATCGGTCTAGTACTTTCTGAGATATGCCATAAAGAAGAAAAAGTTACAGGCCGTTACAGCCGTTAGTAACGGCTCTAATGGTAACAAATACATCGGGCATTATCGTGACCCATAATGAACATACCTACAAATTTTCAGAAAGATCGGCCAAGTACTTTCTGAGATACGCCATAAAGAAGAAAAACCGTTACAGGCCGTTGCAGCCGTTAGTAACGGCTCTAAACGGTAAACTAAAACATCGGGCATCATCGTGACCCATTAATGAACATACCTACAAATTTTCAGAAAGATCGGCCAAGTACTTCTGAGATATTTCATAAAGAAGAAAAAACTCACAGGCCGTTACAGCCGTTAGTAACGGCTATAACGGGTAAACTAAAACATCGGGCATCATTCTGTGACCCATAATGAACATACCTGCTAATTTTCATAAAGTCGGCCAAGTACTTTCTGAGATATTCCATAAAGAAGAAAAACCGTTACAGCCGTTACAGCCGTTAGTAACGGCTGTAACGGTAAACTAAAACATCGGGCATATCATGGACCCATAATGAACTACCCTACAAATTTTCAGAAAGATCGGCCAAGTACTTTCTGAGATATTCATAAAGAAGAAAAAGCGTTACAGGCCGTTACAGCCGTTAGTAACGGCTATAACGGGGTAAACTAAAACATCGGGCATCATCTGTGACCCATAATGAACGTACCTGCTCATTTTTACAAAGATCGGCCAAGTACTTCTGAGATATTCCATAAAGAAGAAAAACCGTTACAGGCCGTTACAGCCGTTAATAACGGCTATAACGGTAAACTAAGACATTGGGCATTATTCGTGACCCATAATGAACATACCTACAAATTTTCAGAAATATCGGCCAAGTACTTTCCGAGATATTCCATAAAGAAGAAAAACCGTTACAGGCCGTTACAGCCGTTAGTAACGGCTATAACGGGGTAAACTAAAACATCGGGCATCATCTGTAACCCATAATGAACGTACCTGCTCATTTTTACAAAGATCGGCCAAGTACTTTCTGAGATATTCCATAAAGAAGAAAAACTGTAACGGCCCTTACAGCCGTTAGTAGCTATAGCGGTAAACTAAAACATCGGGCATCATCCGTGGCCCATAATGAACATACCTACAAATTTTCAGAAAGATCGGCCCAGTAGTTTTGTCAGGAGCGAGTGGAACACATTTTGACCACGGACGGACGGACACACACACACACGGACAGCATTTCTTCGTTCCCATTCTAAAGTACTCCCCGTTCTATAAGAACGGGAGTACAAAAAGGGACAAAAGATGCCCCAGGATAGGTGGAAGAGGGACAACAGATGCCCCAGGACAGAAGGTGGAAGAGGGACAACAGATGACCAGAATAGAAGGTGGAAGAGGGACAACAGATGCCCCAGGTCAGAAGGTGGAAGAGGGACAACAAATGCCCCAGGACAGAAGGTGGAAGAGGAACAACAGATGCCCAGGTCAGAAGGTGGAAGAGGAACAACAGATGCCCCAGCCAGAAGGTGGAAGAGGGACAACAGATGCCCCAGGACAGAGTGTGGAAAAGGGACAACAAATGCACCAGGACAGAATGTGAGAGAGGGGCAACAGATGCCCCAGGACAGAGTGTGGTAGAGGGACAACAAATGCCCCAGAAACAGGTGGAAGAGGGATAACAAATGCCCCAGGACAGTGTGGAAGAGGGACAACAAATGCCCCAGGACAGTGTGGAAGAGGGACAACAAATGCCCCAGGACAGAAGGTGGAAGAGGGACAACAGATGCCCCAGGACAGAAGGTGGAAGAGGGACAACAAATGCCCCAGGACAGAGTGTGGAAGGGGGACAACAGATGCCCCAGGACAGAGTGTGGAAGAGGGACAACATGCCCCAGGAGAGAAGTGGAAGAGGGACAACAGATGCCCCAGGACAGTGTGGAAGGGGGACAACAAATGCCCCAGGACAGAAGGTGGAAGAGGGTCAACAGATGCCCCAGGTCAGAAGGTGGAAGAGGGACAACAGATGCCCCAGAACAGTGTGGAAGAAGGACAACAAATGCCCCAGGACAGTGTGGAAGAGGGGCAACAAATGCCCCGGGTCAGAAGGTGGAAGAGGGACAACAAATGCCCCAGGACAGAAGGTGGAAGAAGACAAGATGCCCAGGAATAAAGTGGAAGAGGACAACAGATGACCAGAATAGAAGGTGGAAGAGGGACAACAGATGCCCCAGTCAGAAGGTGGAAGAGGGACAACATGCCCAGGACAGAGGGAAGACAACAGATGCCCCAGGTCAGAAGGTGGAAGAGGGACAACAGACTGCCCCAGGAAAGAGTGGAAGAGGGACAACAGATGCCCCAGGTCAGAAGGTGAAAGAGGGACAACAGATGCCCAGAAAATAGAAGGTGGAAGAGGGACAACAGATGCCCCAGGCAGAAGGTGGAAGAGGGACAACAGATGCCCCAGGACAGAAGGTGAAGAGGACAACAGATGCCCCAGGACAGAAGGTGGAAAGGGACAACAGATGCCCCAGGACAGAAGGTGGAAGAGGGACAACAGATGCCCCAGGACAGAAGGTGGAAGAGGGACAACAGATGCCCCAGGACAGAAGTGTGGAAGAGGGACAACAGATGCCCCAGGACAGAGGTGGAAGAGGGACAACAGATGCCCAGACAGAGGTGAAAGGGACAACAGATGCCCCAGGACAGAGTGTGGAAGGACAACAGATCCCAGGACATAGTGTGAAAGGCACATGCCCAGAAAGTGAAAGGGCAACAATGCCGCAGAGTGTGTAGGATAAGTGTAAGTGTTGCTTATAGCCAGCCGAAAGCAAAGGCATAATGTCTGGTTATGATTATTCGTTGTATTATGCTGTAATTAGTTATATTTTATACATTGTTTATCCCTCCACCACCCCCGCCTTTGCTATTTGGGGGGGGGGGGGGGGGGGGGCTTTTGTGTTTGGCCTTTTAGCCCCATTCTTTTTTTGTTTTAAGGCGGTCTATTATTATTATTATTATTATTATTAGTGTTATTGTATTTATGTTTACGTTTATGTTTATTATGTTTATTATTACTGTTATTATTATGTTTGTTATGGTTGTAACCATTATGTTCATTATTACTATGTGTACTATTATCTTGTTCATTACTGTTATTTTTATCATGATCATCATCATCATTGTTATGTTTATTATGCTTATTATTAGGCTCAATTCCTTCGCTTCCACCTCAGATGCCTCCGGCCTATATTCGGTATCTCCCGGCGAGACAGGGGAAGCAACACACAAGTCCTGTCTTGCGTTGGCCTCCCTCCCATGGCTGGGCCATGTCATTATTGTTATCAGTAGTAGTAGTGTTTATGTTTACGTTTATAATGTTTATTATTATAATTATCATGTTTGCTATTATTGTTGTTTGTTATTATGATCTTTATTATTATTTACTATGTGCATCATCTTACTGTTTATTATTGCTGTGTTCACTATTATGTTGATTAGGATTACGTTTATTATGTGTTTTGTGATTAGGTGTATTATTATCATTACGTTATTAGTACTTTTTTTTTTAGTCCCTCCACCACCCCCGCCTTTGCTTTTTTTTTTCTTTTTTTTTTTTGGGGGGGAGGGGGCTTTTGTTTTAGACCTTCCACCCCCCCCCCTTCTTTTTTGTTTTAAGGCGGTCTTTATTATCATTGTTATTATGATTGTTGTAATCATTATTAGTTTTATAATTGTGTTTGTTTTTGTTTATTACTATGTTTATCATTATTGTTTGTTATTATGTTTGCTATTTTCATTAGTTTGCGAGGATTGTTATCATTATGTTTATTAATATCATCATGTTTATTATTATGTTTATAACCACTATTATGTTTATTGTTATTATCATTATTATTATGTTTGATATTAGTAGGCTAAATTCCTTCCACCTTAGAGGCCTCAGGCGTATACTCGGCATCTGGCGAGACAGGGTGACCAACACACAAGTCCTGTCTCGCGCTGGCCTCCCATGTATACCCTGCTGAGACGGCGTTGGTTGCACTGGCTGGGCCATGTCATTATTTCATTATTATTTATATTTTCATTATTATTATTGCTGTGTTTATGTTGATGTTTTTGTTTATTATTGTTGATTAGGATTACGTTAACTGTTATTATGCATTTTGTAATTATGTGTATTATCATTACGCTATTAGAACTTTTTTTTTGTCCCTCCACCACCCCCGCCTTTGCTATTTATGGGGGGCTTTTGTTTTAGGCCTTTTCTTCCCCCTTCTTCGTTTTTATTTTAAGGCGGTCTTTACTGTTATTAATATTATTATTATCATTAGCGTTATAATTGTGTTTGTTTTTGTTTATTCTTATGTTTATTGTTATGTTTATTCTTATGTTTATTGTTGGTTCGGATGAGGAATTTGCACAGGCCCTCGATGCCAGGCGCCTGAAACTCAACCTGCCACGAGCAAACGAAACTGAAGATTGGGAGAAACTGGATGCAAAAATCGTCCAAAGACTCGATGCACTGATAGGGAAAAGCACCCTGGAACACAAACTAGCCACATATGGGGACATTGTGTATGCCACATGTAGAGACGCCTATGGAGCAAAACTACCCAAAGAGAAAACACCTCCAAAGAAATCCAGACGCCAAGAAAAGATGGACAAGATCAGGGTCCAAAAGAAAAACCTCAAGATGCAAATGAAGACCGCACTGCCAGCTGAAACAAGGCTTGGAAAAACTGTGGAAAGACCTGAAAGAAAAACACAGTGCCCTCAGCAAAGCGGAATCTGCGAGGAAGAGGAAGAGCAAAAAGAAGAAGACACAAGAGCGCTTCTTCAGAGACCCCTTCCAGTTTGCCAGAACACTGTTTGAGCAGCCAAAATCTGGGACCCTAAGTGTGGACAAAGGAGTTCTTGAGCAGCATCTGAGGAAAACATACTCTGACCCACAGAGCAAAGCACCACTCGACATTCAAGGTCTGGTGTGGCCAACCAACCCTGAGGAACAGTTCAATGGCAAGCCTCCAACGTTGGCGGAAATCAAGAAGGTGGTCGACAAAGCCAGAGCCAAATCATCACCAGGGCCAAACGGAATACCTTACCAGCTTTACAAGAAATGTCCCAAGGTGCTGGAGTGGCTCCACAGGCTGCTGCGATCGGCTTGGAGAAACCAGAAGATCAGCGGCCAGTGGATGACGGCAGATGGTGTGTACATCCCCAAAGAGCAAAACTCAAGTGACATTGGCCAGTTCAGGCCAGTATCACTACTGAACGTCGAAGGGAAAATCTTCTTCTCTGTCATGGCAGCAAGGCTGACCAAGTACCTGATGGAAAACAAGTACTTGGATGTGTCAGTCCAGAAAGGTGGCATCCCAGGCGTGGCGGGCTGTGTAGAACACGCCACAATGATCTGGGACGCAATCCAAAAAGCAAAAACAGAAAAGAGAGACCTGGACGTAGTGTGGCTTGATCTGGCAAACGCATATGGATCTGTGCCCCATGAGATGATACAGTTGGCTCTTGAGATGTACCATGTGCCAAAGAACATCCGCGACATGCTCAAGAAGTACTTCAATGGCTTCTCAATGCGGTTCTCTACCAAGGAGTACACAACAGACTGGATCAACTTGGAAGTGGGTATTGCAATGGGCTGTGCAATTTCCCCAATACTGTTCGTGCTGGCAATGGAACTCATCTTGAAAGCAGCAATAAACAACGCGAGACAAACAGACCTTGGCGATGGATACAAGATGCCTCCTCTCAAGGCCTTCATGGATGACACTACAGTGATTTCATCCAGAGAAGACGAGACACGTCATGTGCTGGAGAGGCTGGACGACATAGTTGCCTCATCCAGAATGAAGTTCAAGCCAAAGAAGTCACGGAGTCTCTCACTGAGGAAAGGAAAAGTGGCCGGATCTGTGGTCTTCAGTGTTGCCAACCAGGCCATTCCAACAGTCACAGAAGAACCAGTCAAGAGCCTTGGAAGATGGTATGATGATACGCTGAAAGACACACAAAGAGCAAAAGAAACCAAGCAGATGGCGGAGGAAGGCTTGGAGACCATTGACCAGTGTGGGCTCCCTGGCAAATACAAGGTCTGGTGTCTGCAGTTCATGCTGATACCAAAGCTGCTATGGCCTCTGATGATATACGACATCTGCACCAGCATAGTGGAGGCAATGGAAGCCAAAATCAACAAGTTCACAAGGAAATGGCTTGGTGTCCCACCCTGTCTGACTGACATAGCGCTGTACTGTCGCCAAGCAAAGCTGAAACTACCCCTGAAATCCATCCTGGAGGAATACAAAGCAGGGAAGATCAGACTTCAAAGCATGCTGGAGGACTCAGGAGACAAGGTGGTAGAAGCAATTAAGCCCCAGCTGAAGACAGGCAGAAAATGGAAAGTTCAAGAGGCGATGGATTCTGCAAAAGAAAGTCTCAAGATCAGAGAAATAACAGGACACACACAGACCAACAGACAGGGACTGGGGGTGACCAAAACTGAATGGTGGTCAAAGGCCAAAGGAAAAGCCAAAAGAGACATGATGATTCAGGAGATGAGAAAAGAAGAAGACCAAAAAAGGCTCCAAAAAGCAGTCCAGCAGAGCCAGCAAGGGCAATGGACAACGTGGGAGAATGCACTCCAAAGAAGTCTCACTTGGAATGACATTTGGCACATGGCCCCTCTCAGGATCAGCTTCATTCTCAGATCTGCATATGACCTTCTGCCCTCAAATGCAAACCTGATGAAGTGGGGGAAAACAGACGATCCTGCATGCCCCCTCTGCCATGAAAAACAAACAGTGGAGCATGTCCTAAGCTCATGTAAAGTAGCCCTGGCTCAAGGAAGGTACACATGGAGGCACAACCAAGTGCTCAAAGAAATTGTACAAGTAGTCTGGGCTAGTACCAACACCACAAAAGGGAAAATCAGGACTCCAAAAGCACCCGCAACATTCTTCACGGCAGGAGGCAGCAAATCATGGCCAAGAACAACAGTGCCACTCGAAACATGCAGGCAGAGTCTGCTGGACGGGGCAGATGACTGGGAGTGCACTGCAGACCTCCCAGAATGGAAGAGTCACCCAGAGATCATCAGCAAGAGTGGCATGAGACCAGACATAGTAGTCCACTCTAAGTCAACCAAGCAGCTGATCATGATCGAGCTCACGGTGCCATATGAGAACAGAATGGAGGCAGCTCAAATCTACAAGACTGAAAAGTATGCTGATCTGGCAAACAGCCTGAGGAGAGAAGGCTATCAGGTCAAAGTCCTCACTGCAGAAATTGGAGCTAGGGGGTTTGTAGGAACGTCTGCATACAGCCTCATGAAACAGCTCTCAGTTGCAGGGAAGGAAAAAGCCAGAGCCCTGAAAGCAATGGCAGAAGCGGCAGAGAGGTGTTCAAGCTGGATCTGGTCAAGGAGGAACAAAAGTGAACTTCATAAGGCTTAATTTCCCTACAAATATCAGGTGTCCTTGTGGCTCAGTGGTTAAAGCGCGAGTCATTAAGTGGAAAATGAGCATGTCCAGAGGGTCATGGGTTCGAATCCCAGCCATGGCTCGTCCCAAGATGGGAAAAAAAGGGGCAGCAGAGGGACATCCGGAGTCATGAACCGGGTGTGGCCCAACCCCCCTAGAGTGTCAGGAGATAAGGGCCGAAACACTTGCTTGAAGGGAGCTTCTCTTCTGAGGACTCTCTGCTGCCACGCTCTCCACGAGTTTCTTTCTACTTATTGTTATGTTTGCCATGTTTATCTTGTTTGTTTTGATTATTATTATTATCATGTTTACTATCATTATGTTCATAATTACTATTATGTTTGTTATCATTATTATGTTTATTATTAGGCTCAATTCATTCCACCTCAGGCGTATACTGGGCATCTCCTGGCGAGACAGAGTGACAAACACAAGTCCTGTCTCGCGCTGGCCTCCGTTCCATGTATACCCTGCTGAGGCGGCGCTGGTTGCATTGGCTGGGCCATGTCATTATTTTATTATTATCGTCATTATTATTATTATTGTGTTTATGTTTAAGTTTTTGTTTCTTCTTCTTATTATTATTATTATGTTTACTGTTATGTTTACTATTATTATCATTATTATGTGTGTTGTGATTGTTATCATTATTATGTTTGTTATTATTACCATGTTTAATATTATTATGCTTATGCTACTACTATTATGTTTATTGTTTTTTTATTATCATTATTATGTTTATTACTCTTATTATTAGGCTCGGTTCCTTCCACCTCAGGCGTATACTCGGCATCTCCCGGCGAGACAAGTGACCAACACGGAAGTCATGTCTCACGCTGGCCTCCCATGTATACCCTTGCTGAGACGGCGTTGGTTGCATTGGCTAGGCCATGTCATTATTTCATTATTCTTATTAATATTTTCACTATTATTGTGTTTATGTTGATGTTTCTGTTTATTATGTTGATTAGGATTACGTTTATTGTTCTTACGCATTTTGTAATTATGTGTATTATTACGTTATTAGTACTACTTTTTTTTAGTCCCTCCACCACCCCCGCCTTTGCTATTTTGGGGGGCATTTGTTTTAGGCCTTTTCTTCCCCCTTCTTTTTTGTTTAAAGGCGGTCTTTATTATTACTGTTATTATTATTAGTGTTATTTTTTGTTATGTTTTTGTTTATTATTATTGTTTGTTATGTTTATCATGTTTATTATTTTTTATCATGTTTGTTATGATTGTTATCATTGGTAAGGTAAGGTAATATTGCTTATAGCCCAGCCGACCGCAAGGGACCATATCAGGGCTGTCACCACGTTAAAATAAACTCAAAGTCATCAAAAAAAAAAAAAAAACAACCACCACCTTTCACATATTTCTTTGAAATGTATCTTCTAAAAGCGTACCAGAACCTTCGTTAAAAATCTTTCTTCCGTAAAATCCTAGATCAGATGAAAAATGTTGATCTCTTTCAGAAACAAGATCACGTCAGGTGGGACACCTCTGAACAGGGTTTTCATGGATTGTGCTGTAAAGTGTTTACGTCTCACATCCTGCAAGTCCCAACAATCTAAAAGAACGTGTTTCATTGCGAGTGGAACAGGACATGGAATGCACCTCATTGTTATGTTTATATCATTATCATATTTATATATTAGGTTTATAATTCCTAATAAGTTATATTCTTATCATTATTATTATGTTTATTGTTATTATTAGGCTCAATCTCTTCCACCTCAGAAGCCTCAGGCGTATACTGGGCATCTCCTGGCGAGACAGGGTGACCAACACACAAGTCCGTCTCGCGCTGGCCTCCCTTCCATGTATACCCTGCTGAGATGGCGCTGGTTGCATTGGTTGGGCCATGTAATTACTATTATCATCACTGTGTTTATGTTTGTTTTTGTTTATTATATTATTATTGTTTGTTATTATTATTATTATTATGGTTGTTGCGATTGTTATTAATGTTTGTTATTATTATTATTATGTTTATTATTTTGTTTGTAGTTACTATTATGTTTATTATCATTATTATTATTATTATTATGCTTAATATCAAGCTCAGGTCCTTCCACCTCAGAGGCTCAGGCGTATACTGGGCATCTCCTGGCGAGACGGTGACCAACACACAAGTCCTGTCTCGAGCTGGCCTCCCTTCCATGTATACCCTGCTGAGATGGCGCTGGTTGCATTGGTTGGGCCATGTAATTACTATAATTATCATCATTGTGTCTATGTTTATGTTTTTGTTTACTATATTATTACTGTTTGTTATGTTTATTTTTGTTATTGTTATTATTGTTATGTTTGTTGTGATCGTTTTCATTATTATGTTTGAATTATTATCATGTTTAATATTGTTTTGTTTGTAGTTACTGTTATGTTTATTATTATTATCATTATTATATTATGTTTACTATGCTTAATATCTAGCTCAGTTCCTTCCACCTCAGAAGTCTCAGGCGTATACTGGGCATCTGCCGGCGAGACAGGGTGACCAACACACAAGTCCTGACTCGCGCTGGCCTCCCTTCCATGTATACCCTGCTGAGACGGCCTTGGTTGCACTGGCTGGGCCATGTCATTGTTTTATTACTACTATCATTATTTATCATGTTTATTATTATTATGTTTGTCATATTTGTTATTATATTTGTTATCTTTGTTATCATGTTAATCATTATGCTTATTATTATGTTTGTTACCATTATTATTACCGCGTCATTTGCGTTGGCTGGAGGATGGTCGCATCCCAAAAGACGTCCTCTATGGAGAGCTTGCTGCAGAGCAGAGAATCACTGGCCGCTCACAGCTGAGATACAAAGACTTTTGCAAAAGAGACATGAAGGCGCTCGAGATCAACACCGAGTCCTGGGAAGACCTCACAGCAGACAGCAACAGGTGGAGAAGCACTCTCAAGAAACAACTGCAGATTGGCGAAGAAGAACCGACAGCTGCTGCAGCAGAAAAACGAGCCCGCAGAAAGGGGATGACAGCCAACAAACCAGTGTCAACATGCAGATGCGACCATTGTGTCACAGAATACAACTCTCGCATCTGTCTCTATAGCCACAGGCGACGCTGTTGGGTGTGAGCAGACAGTCCGGACAAATATAAATGTTAGGTCGGATATACTCTATCCATAGTCAGCTATGACCGACAGAGGCCTACTGATACTGCTTGTTATTAGTTTTTGTTAATATGATATTATAATAATCATATTATTATTATGTTTATTATCTTTGTTTAATATGCTTATGATCATAGTTGTTTATTACATTTATGAACGCTGCCCAATGGACACAGTCTTATACGCAAAGTTGCAGTGTGAGACAGCTTCCTCACCACCTGTGTCTCCTGTGCAAATTCTTTTTTTTTTTTTTTTTTGTAGGCCGCCAACCTCCACTTTTTCCCCACGTTTTTTTTTTTTTTTTTTTTTTAATTCTGTTCGTCTTTTTTTTTTTTTTTTTTTTTGATAAGTGGGATCCACGTTAACATGGTTTCCGCAGAGGAAGATCTTGCGAAACGCAACTTTTAGAGTTGATGGAAGAACTGACAGAGACCATGGAAAAATGCGGCCAAACAGACATTGCCATTTTGGATTTCGCAAAGGCCTTTGATAAGGTAAACCACTCACTCCTCCTCCACAAGTTACATCAGTATGGAGTACGGGGCCAAGTCAACAGGTGGATTGGTGGTTTTCTGAAAGATCGGCAATAGGCAGTTGTGGTAGATGGAACTAGATCAGACTTCATCTGTGTCAAGTCGGGAGTACCTCAGGGCTCCGTTTTAGGTCCGAGTCTTTTCCTGGCCTACATAAACGATTTGCCTGATAATCTCTCCTCACAGACACGTCTCTTCGCAGATGGCACAGCTGTTTACCAGCAAGTAACAACAAGCCAAGACCAAGATGATCTACAGCAGGACCTTCATAAGCTTGAAAAATGGGAAAAGAGTTGGGACATGACTTTCCATCCTGCCAAATGTACAACTCTTCCAGTCATCAGCCCCAAACGAAAGAACAAACTTGGTGTCCCAAGCTACCATCTACACAGCCAGATCTTGACAAATGTCACTTCAACGAAATACCTAGGGGTTACCATCTCTCAAGATCCAAGTTGGGACCTACACATAAAAACATCGTCAGTAAAGCAAACGAGTCCCTAGGTTTCCGGAGGCGCAACCTGAAGATCAGTGCTCACAACATCAAAGAGACTGCTTACAAAGCACTGGTGCGCCCAGTTCTGCAATATGCGTGCACAGTCTGGGACCCATATACAAAAGACCACATCACCACCATCGAGGCAGTGCAAAGAAGAGCAGCCGTTTTGTCAACAACAAATACCACCGACATGGAAGTGTTCAACAAATGATCGATGAGTTAGGTTGGACATCATTGCAGAACCGGAGAAAGGTTGCACGGCTCGCCATGCTCTACAAGATCAGACAGAACTTGGTACATGTGGAGTTTGGAAAGGCCTTGATCTGATGGAAAATCTAAACTCAGAGCTGCAACCTCACGTGACAGAAGACTGCAATCCCAGCAGCTAAACCGCCTCCAGTGTGTACGAGACTATAGACTAAACTCGTTCCTGCCACGTACCATCCAGG
Source organism: Conus canariensis (assembly GCA_033310375.1). NCBI lineage: Eukaryota > Metazoa > Mollusca > Gastropoda > Neogastropoda > Conidae > Conus > Conus canariensis. The sequence continues at coordinate 21,012 of JAMYXO010000706.1, forward strand.
AGTGGAACAACAACTTGACAGACTGCTGTGACATCAGAGACTCTTGACCTATTCAGGTCAAGAGCTAGCAGCCTCCTGCAGTAAATACTTTTTTTGTTGTTTGTTTTTTGCGTCAACCTCCCAAAAGTGTCAGAATAATCAACCTGATGATTGTGGACACTCGACAGATAAAGATGAAGATCCTCCATCCTCCTATTTTTCCACTTTCTCACTGTACTTCTGTCCTCTAACAAACCCTCACATACTATGCACAGTCTGTGTGCTCAATTACTAATGAACATCCACCGTCGGATTGCGTCAATACCTGGCACGGTCAGATGCTGTCCAGTCACCCGTTTATTTCACTCTTCCTCTCGGTGTCTCCCTCGTGATGATGGCAGTCCTCAGCAATCGCCTTCTTCATCTGCCTATTGGCCTTTTCCCCTCTTACTTCCTTTCTTCAAGGATGTCTAATGGACAAAGCACTGTTTAACATATACTGTGCACAAAAAGAAACGCATATTTTTTTCGCTGAAAATATTAAGGAAAATTTTGACAGAAACATGCCCGTATAGCAGGGAACTCTGTCCAGTGTGAATCGACATAATGAACAGACATAACAGTAGACTGATGTCTTATTTTTTCTGTGGTTGTAATATTTTGAATGCTAAATGACGCATGAAATGACTGAAATAAAATCATGCGTTTCTTTTAGTGCATAGTACAATTGCATAATTCATGGGCCGCACTCGTGACTGCGATTGGGACTCTAAAGAGACAACAACAACACACACACACTCACCACACAACACACGCGCACACACACACGCACACACACACACACACACACACAAGCAGATAGACAGACAGACCGACCTACGACACCACTTGTCAATATTATTGAACTTACTTTTTTCAAAGGATATCCTTCGGCAGCAAACAAGGCGGGAAATACGCGTTCAATACCTTGCCATGCAGCAGCAAACGACGCGGGAAATACGCATTCAATGTCTTGCCATGCACAGGCAAACGCAGCGGGAAATACGCGTTCAATGTCTTACCATGCACCAGCAAACACGGCGAGAAATACGCGTTCAATGTCTTGCAATGCACCGGCAAACACGGCGGGAAATACCGTTCAATGTCTTACCATGCACCGGCAAACACGGCGGGAAATACGCGTTCAATGTCTTACCATGCACCGGCAAACACGGCGGGAAATACGCGTTCAATGTTTTACCATGCACCGGCAAACCGGCGGAAATACGCGTTCAATGTCTTCCATGCACCGGCAAACGCGGCGGGAAATACGCGTTCAATGTCTTGCCATGCACCGGCAAACGCGGCGGGAAATACGCGTTCAATGTCTTGCCATGCACGGCAAACACGGCGGGAAATACGCGTTCAATGTCTTGCCATGCACCGGCAAACGCGGCGGGAAATACGCGTTCAATGTCTTGCCATGCACCGGCAAACGCGGCGGGAAATACGCGTTCAATGTCTTGCCATGCACCGGCAAACGCGGGAAATACGCGTTCAATGCTTGCCATGCACGGCAAACCGGGAAATACGCGTTCAATGTCTTGCCATGCACCGGCAAACGCGGCGGGAAATACGCGTTCAATGTTTGCCATGCACCGGCAAACCGGCGGAAATACGCGTTCAATGTCTTGCCATGCACCGGCAAACACGGCGGGAAATACGCGTTCAATGTCTTGCCATGCACCAGCAAACGGCGGAAATACGCGTTCAATGTCTTGCATGCACCGCAAACACGGCGGGAAATACGCGTTCAATGTCTTGCCATGCACCGGCAAACACGGCGGGAAATACGCGTTCAATGTCTTGCCATGCACCGGCAAACACGGCGGGAAATACGCGTTCAATGTCTTACCATGCACGGCAACACGGCGGGAAATACGCGTTCATGTCTTACCATGCACGGCAAACGGCGGGAAATACGCGTTCAATGTCTTGCCATGCACCGGCAAACACGGCGGGAAATACGCGTTCAATGTCTTGCCATGCACCGGCAAACACGGCGGGAAATACGCGTTCAATGTCTTGCCATGCACCGGCAAACACGGCGGGAAATACGCGTTCAATGTCTTGCCATGCACCGGCAAACGCGGCGGGAAATACGCGTTCAATGTCTTGCCATGCACCGGCAAACGCGGCGGGAAATACGCGTTCAATGTCTTGCCATGCACCGGCAAACGCGGCGGGAAATACGCGTTCAATGTCTTGCCATGCACCAGCAAACAAGGCGGGATATACGCGTTCAATATCTTCCCATGCACCAGCAAACAAGGCGGGAAATACGCGTTCAATGTCTTGCAATGCATCGGCAAACACGGCGGGAAATACGCGTTCAATGTCTTACCATGCACCGGCAAACACGGCGGGAAATACGCGTTCGATGTCTTACCATGCACCGGCAAACACGGCGGGAAATACGCGTTCGATGTCTTACCATGCACCGTCAAACGCGGCGGGAAATACGCGTTCAATATCTTGCCATGCACCGGCAAATGCGGCGGGAAATACGCGTTCAATGTCTTGCCATGCACCGGCAAACACGGTGGGAAATACGTGTTCAATGTCTTGCCATGCACCAGCAAACACGGCGGGAAATATGCGTTCAATATCTTGCCATGCACCGGCAAACAAGGCAGGAAATACGCGTTCAATATCTTACCATGCACCGGCAAACAAGGCGGGAACTACGCGTTCAATGTCTTACCATGCACCGGCAAACAAGGCGGGAACTACCGTTCAATATCTTGCCATGCACTGGCAAACAAGGCGGGAAATACGCGTTCAATATCTTGCCATGCACCGGCAAACAAGGCGGGAAATACGCGTTCAATATCTTGCCATGCACAGGCAAAGCAAGCGGGAAATACGCGCTCAAAATCATAGCATTTGGCAGTCAACAAAACGCTTCACTCCCTCCATTCTCCCTTCACTTACCGGAATGCGCCGTCTCCCTCTGTCAGATCAGAGAGAAGACAATAACCCTCGCCCCCCAACCCCACCCACCTCCTCTACTTCCCCCCTCCCCGCATATTCACCACCCACACGTGGACAGTCGTACATGCGGCCCATGAATGATGCAATCATGTTAAACAGTACTTTGTCAATTGGCATGTGTTGATATAGGCGCTGCAACACAAACCCCAACTGTTATGGCGCCTGCTCGTTTTGAATGTTAGAAATTGTTCCCTCCCTTTTCTTTGTCTTTCGTGACGCAAGACCAACTGCAACAAGAAGTGGAATAGACGGTTTAACCCTTAAAAAGGGAAAGACAGTCCCTTCCCTTTACCGCTTTCACAGACCAGCTGTAGAACAATACAGTGTAACCACAAAGACAACAGGGGTAAACCAGAGAGAGTGCATGGTTATCTCGTTCTAGTCTAAATCTCCTTGTCTAAGATTTACTTATCTCCCAGAAATGTAAGTTAAGCTATGGCTGTGCGTCGGTGGAATCGGAAATGATCGCGCGAATAAAGTCTTCTTAAAGCAAACCAATGACACTCCTGTTTTGTCTTTCTTTTTCTTTTTTTCTTTTTTTTTTTGTTGGGGGGGGGGGGGGGGGGAAATTTCCTTCTTTGTAAAGGTGATGTACCTAATAATTCAAATCTCTGGCCAGGGCACGTTTTGCGCAGAGGATCGGAAATTCTACAGTAAAGACAGATAGATAGGTAGATAGACAGGCAGACAGACAGGCAGACAGACGTTTAGATAAGACGTTTAATGCCGAGTAGTTTATCACTCCGTATGCTGCAGTAAGATTCATAATACTAAGTGGCTTATCGCACGATATGCACTGTGGAATTTTCACACCCAGGGGGGAAGAGAGAGAGAGAGAGAGAGAGAGAGAGAGAGAGAGAGAGAGAGAGACAGACAGACAGGCAGGCAGACGGACGGACGGACCGATCGACCAACCAACCGACAGACACACCAATGGGCAAGAGGCAGACAGATATAGAGGGGCAGACAGGCAGAGAGACAGACAGACAGGGAATGATGCTGACAGACACAGGAAGAAAGAGACAGCAGAGAAGAGGGCAGAAAGAAAAACGGGAGAGTTGCAGAAAAGGGAAAAAAAACTTTCACGAAACTTTCGGGCAACAGTAAAAAGATTGCATTTCTGCATCAGCTCCCCCCCCCCTCCCTCTCTCTCCCCATCCCTCTTCACTCGCTGTCTTTGATCTCTCTCTCTCTCTCTCCCCCCCCCCCCCCCCCCCCCCCCCCCCCCCCCCCCTGCAAGTGCTACTACAGATTTATCTATTTTCACATCCACAGATGTAAAGCGTTCTCTCTTTTCTATCGTCACGATTACTTCAGGATCTATCTATCTAACAAAGACACGGTATCACAAAGGTAATGGAAACACACAACACACACACACACGCGCGCGAGCGCGCGCGTGAGAGAGAGAGAGAGAGGAGAGAGGAGAGAGAGAGAGAGCTGTGAAAGTAAAGAGGATCGAGGAGGACGCGGTCAGACATGACAAGAACAAAGACAATGACGTACAAAGACAATGACGAACAAAGACAATGACGTACAAAGACGAAACGGAGAATCCTAGTGCGTGCTGCGGGCTTCCGTAAGCATTCCCTGGAATGTGCGGCTCTTCGGGTACTGTTGAACTCGCCACAGTTTACAACGTAAGCCACTTAAAAATGTCGAAAATGAAACGACAGCAAGCTGGTTTCCGGAGGCTCCAAATCAAAGTCAGGAGCCCGGCAAACCGCAACAGAAGAAAGAAGCAGAAAAAAATGTACGAAATTTACACTTACAGAGACTGACCAGTGTAGCAAGCTGGATGTTTCATTGTAATTTACATCGTCAGACGAAACCGAAGGTAAAGCTGACCACCCTACTTCCCTCCTTAAACGGTGTGCCTCTCATTTGATTCCCGTGATTACAAACATTGTAAACAAATCTCTCTTGTCAGGCATAGTGCCTCCTCAGTTTAAGCAGGCAATGGTTACCCCTCTCTTGAAAAAGCCAGGACTGGACCTTAATAAGTTAAAGAACTATAGACCGGTGTCCAACCTCCCATTCCTCTCAAAAATCCTTGAAAGAGTTGTGCTGAAGCAGCTTCAGACTCATCTTTCAGACCATGGTCTTCTCGAGGCCTGTCAGTCTGCTTATAGGAAGAATCATAGCACTGAGACTGCTGCATTGAGTGTACTGGACTGTTTACTGTGCAAATCCGACAGTAAACTTGTTTCTCTCGTAGCCTTGCTTGATCTGAGTGCTGCCTTTGATACGCTAGATCACACTACTTTACTTGAAAGGCTTAGGGTCACTTTTGGTGTTGATGGGATAGTTCTCCAGTGGTTCGAATCGTACATCAGAGAAGTCGCAGGCGGTGGTTGTGGGTGGTGTAAGGTCTACTTTGTCACCTCTTTTGTATGGAGTACCACAGGGGTCAGTATTGGGCCCAGTGTTGTTTACATTGTACTCACAGCCCTTGTCAGATGTTATCTCGGACCATGATTGTGATTTTCACAAGTATGCTGATGACACTGAGCTTTCTAAGAGTGGCACACCTGATGAGTTTGTTTCTGTTCAATCTGGGGTGAGAGAACTATAAAATAGGCACTCTGGCTCACCCACCTCCGCCAGCTCCAACCGGCTGAAGCCGGTTTCGCTGTTGCTCCGCCAGCTTACCCAGAGTGCCTATTTTATAGTTCTCTAATAGTAAACACTTTACAAACATACATAATGTGTAGGATTATCTATGTCTCTCTCTGCTGAGCAGTCATCTTCTTGCTAGTTTTACTGCTCTTAACTAGACCAAACGTTCATCCATGCACGTTTGACACAGTTAGAGGGGCTTTTAACTTTATATCTATGTCAAACGTTCATGCATGCGCGTTTGACACAGTTAGAGGGGCTTGCAACTCTATATCTATGTCAAACGTTCATGCATGCCCGTTTGTCCTAGTTACGAGAGCCACTACATCCTGTTAGACTCATGCTGCTAAAATAGGACGTTCACGCGTGAACGGCTATTTATAGTAACAGTCAGCAAGGCTAGTTTTGCTGCAGCACAGGCCTCCCACCTATTTTACAAAGAGTTTCACAAAGAGTTTAACTCTCCACACGCCTTTTCTTTTTTCATCCTGGGCTTGGGACTGATTTTCTTTTGTTTAGATACTCCACCATACAGCCGTAATAAAACACATGATCATCTATAGCAAGAAGCTGTTCCTCTGTGAACAAAACACGCCCGTCTGCATTGGAAGCCATGGCTAAACTGGCCGGCTCTTGTCCGGTCACGTGGCAGCGTCGCATTCTCTCGAGAATGTTCGGGAACATTTGCTGATGTAATAATGTTGCAAGTTCCTATAAATAGCCGCTCGCACGGGAACGTTCTTGGTCAGGTACACAGCACACCAACCCAATGTGAAAATGACAAGACAGCTAGGTTCAGTTGCTAACAACACAAGTGCTGGGCGGAAATGTCGTCAGCTGATTCTATCTAGTCTTGTGATTGCGGGGAAGGTAAGAAACATGTTTTGATATGTTTGGAAATTTAGCCGCCTAAATTTATACAATGACGTCTAACGCCTGTACTAAACGACGCCGGTGGGGAATTTAGCCGTCTAAATTTATACAATGCTGCGTGGCGGCCCGACGCCCTTATGTGTAACTCGACACGAACCAGCAAACAGTGCGACGCTTCGACTCGGCAATTATGCAGTTGGGTAAGCCGTGGCTAGACATGTCTGACCTAGATACTACATAAAGGCAGAAGTGAAGAGGAGTTGTCTCCCCGGAAAAGAATGTAACAATTAATTGTAAAAAAAAATCGTCATTAAGTCGTTCTAGGTTCTTATTCAAGTCGGCATCACGTTCTTATTCAAGTTCTTATTTAAGTTTTTAACAAGTTTTTATTTAAGTTCTTATTTAAGTTCTTAACAAGTCAACATCAAGTTCTTAACAAGTCATCATCAAGTTCTTAACAAGTCATCATCAAGTTCTTATTCAAGTACTTATTCAAGTACTTATTCAAGTTCTTAACAAGTCGTCATCAAGTCGTCATTAAGTTTTTATCCAGTCGTCATTAAGTTCTTATCAAGTTCTTATTAAGTTCTTATTTAAGTTTTATCAAGTCGTCATCAAGTCGTTATCAAGTTCTTATTCAAGTCACTTATAATTATTTATTAAGTTCTTGAAATATTATTCCATCTGAAATGGATCAAAATGATCTTTTGTTGTTGGCGGTTCTGGCATGCTTTTTTGTTTGGCTTCTGTATTTAGTGGTTGAGATTTTTTTGACTGCTTTGGTTTTTGCTGGCGTTGTTTATATATTTTATAACCGTAATAACCACCCCCAGCAGCAATGACGCCAAAAATGGCAACTGTTTTAAATTCAATATTCCATGACGACTTTGGTGTTGTAGGTCTTGAATCAACTTGTGTATTTACAGCTGGCATTGAAACAACTGTTGGCGTTGGCGATGTTATGTTTTCATTATGAGTTATATTCTGTGCTCGGAACATTAATTTTTTTTGTTTGTTCCACTCTGCTAATTTTTTTCCTGCTGCAACACGCCCAGGATGAGGAGGCTTTTTACTAGTCACTTTCTCCATCAGTATTTTCTGATTCTGATTCTGCTGATTTTCTGGCTCGGTCATTTTGAAGGGAAACAAAATCTATATGATTAAAAGTAATTAATCCCATGATTAATGGCGATAACAATGTTCCAAATCTGTAATATAGATCACATCCTAGAGACTCTAATGACTTTGTTAAAACGGGATCCTGTGTTAAATCATACATAAAATCTTGTTCAGAATCAATGGGAGCAAATCTACTGACTAGTTTAGTGTACAAACTAAGAACCGTTTGCCCAACACTTTTTACCATTCTTGACCCCAGTTGCGCTTCATACCTGTTGTGATACTTTACAATGTCTTGTGGCGACATTTGTTGAATCTGTTCTATGCCGAATTCATTTCCAAGGTACTGTTTTGTTTTTCCACATGCTGCTAAAGAATACAGCCTTTCCTTTTGGCGCATAATAGCTTGGTCATCAACTTGATCATTTGTAAGTTCAGGAAGTAAATCATCGCAGTTCATGTTTTATTAATAAATAAATATTATTTTATTTTTTAAAAATGAGCGCCGAAAAAACTATTACTAACCTTGTATACCATTCTGCTGTTATTGGAGGCCTAAGTGTTGGATACACAATGCTTGGTAAAAGCCTGTTAAAAATAAAACCAGCAGATCTTGGCAAACTAGGCTTTGAAGACTCAGCAAAGCTGATTGCTGTTATTACAGCTTCATTTGCTACGAAAGATTTTCTAGTTAAGCAAGGAATAATTCCAGACAGTATCAATATGTAAAATTAAAAAAAAATACATTTATAAAAATGGCTTCACTCGTAATGATGATTGGTGGCGCTGTGGTTAATGCGCTTGCTTTTAGCGGAAGTAATTACGCATTTAGTAAACTACAAAATAACAATGAGAGAAAAAGACATAACAGAGCTATGGAGCAACTAGCTGCTGCACAAGACACCTATGAAAAGCAAAGAATGGAGCAGTTAGATTTTATTAACGACAGACTTAAACAACAGGGACATGCAGCTTACACATTTAAAGATGTTGACCAGGCAATAAAAGAATATTTTCTAGTAACAGGCAAACAAGTTGAAACATTGCCCCCACCAAAATTTAGCGACTTTTATCAACCATCAGAAAAACAAAAGATGCAAGAAATATTGTTTATTGTCTTTGGCATGACCGCTGTGTATTTTGTTGCACAAAGTATTGGCTGAATAAAAATGTACAAAATCTATTATTCTCCAAAAGGATATTGGAAGGGAATAACAGCAATTAAAAAGCTTAGCCAAGCAGCGGGAGTCAGTGAACAAACAGCAAAAGAATGGTTATCTAAACAAGCGATTTGGCAAATTTATTTACCAGCGCCTAAACGAATACAAAGACCACACTTTGTCAACACAATACCGAACGACACCCATCAAATGGATCTTCTATATTTACCCCATGATACGATTAGACGAAAAAGATTTAAGTACGCACTTACAGTCATTGACATAGCTTCAAGATACAAAGATGCTGAACCATTAACACAAAAGAGTGCTTCTGCTGTTGCTGTCGCTATACAACTGATATATCAACGAGGACCCTTAACTTATCCTCGCATGATTCAAGTCGATGATGGAAAAGAATTTAAAGGTCAAGTGAATCAATTATTGTTAAAACATAGAGTTACCATTAAAAGAGGCATTCCGGGTGTTCACAGATCACAGGGTTTGGTTGAAAACTTTAACAAACAGTTATCTGAAAGGCTTTTTTCCTACCAGTATCACAGAGAGCTGATTGACAATTCTCGCAACACAGAATGGGTTAGAAGACTGCCCTCAGTTCTACGTGCAATGAATAATGAAGAATTTAAAGGTCTAAAACCAGTACAAGCAATCAAAAAACAAAAAATAAATGTTGTTGAAGGAGAGTCTTCATCAAGCAAACTATTACCATTTGGTTTGAAAGTGAGATACCTTTATTTACCGGGAGAAGCAGAAGGGGACACTCGCATTAGGGCAACAGATCCAGTTTGGAGTGTTGATCCATATGAAATAAAAAGAATTGTAAAGATGAATCCGCCCGTGTATTATTTACGAGAAACTGACACAACAAAACGACCAGCCCCTCAAAGATCTTTTGTGAAAGAAGAACTGCAAATAATCCCGCCAGACACAGTTCCGCTTAATTAATTTACGTAAATATATTTGAGTTTAAAATGGAAGCTCAAAAGGAAGAAATCTTACATGAAACTAAAATGATGATAAAAAAAGAGACCTTAAAATTAATACAAGAATCATATGATACGTGTTCAGCTATTAAGGAAACAATTAAGTGGATTCATCGGTACACGGCAACGCATCCTGATCGCCTACGATCCCAAATTTTGATTATCAGAATAACGGATAAAGAATATCTTAAAAAAATATAAAAAATTCGTGCACATCAAGCAAACATGAGAAAAATTTTGTCTGAATTGGATATTGATATGATTGAGCTTCTAGATAAATTTGAGGAAAAATATAAACCCGCGGATGAAGAAGGTATGTAATTATGCTGTTTTCCAATGCCCGATTGCATATGAAAAACTCTGGATTAACAAACACACGTTTTGTGTTTGTTCTATCTAATGACTTCTTTGTTACAACAGTTGTGTTGATCTCATGTAGATTAGATCGTAGTTTTACGTTGTCATGATGAAAAGTCTTATTGTCAAACAATGCTTTTTTATAGTTGTCATGGGATATGCTTGATTGCACAACACTACGAGATATTCCCTTTGCTTTTTTAACAACTTTTTTTTGGCTTGAAAGACTGTACATTTTCGACCTCAAACCAACAAACTCCTTGATCACACCTCCAGATAATTCATCCTTCATCTTACCTAAAACCTTCTTGTTAATATCTGAATGCAAAGGCGAATCTTTAGGGTAATCAGATGTGTCGTACCATCCCGCATGCCCTTTAGCTACTTCTAATTCCATGTCTTTATAGATATCTTCAGTAGGGATGTCGATTACAAAGGAATCTGTATCTGTGTAAAGTACTTTGGACTCAGGATACAAGGGTTTAAAGTAGTCGTAAAGAAATTCTAACATCAAAAGCTTCGACAGCTCTAAAACAGTAAACCCAATAAAAACGGGCTTATCCAATTTGACTTTCTTTTTTTTCATCATTATGCCAAAAAGCTGATCATGAAATCTTCTGAAGTCCTGATAATTAGGTTTAGAAGTTAGCTTAATTGCATCGTTTTCTCTGGTGACCAATCTAACATCTTTACGCTTGTGCGGATTCTCCATAGTCTTTCCAAAACAGCTGTTGTTCATCAACTTGAAAAAGTCTTTTTCTGAAGCATCTGTGGATTTAGTTCTGAGATCAGTGTTCTTCATTATGTATGGTTTCATGAACTGTTCTTGATCAAAAGCAATTATACGATGAACAGCTGTCAACTTCAAACCATGTCTTAAATAAAATTGTAGAAGCCTGTAATGGCAGACATAATTTTTTTTGCCTCGAAGATTAGGCACAAGTTTAGGTGGTTCTGTTTTTGCCATCTTTAGACTTTCTGCTGCTAATGGATAGTCATTATGGTAATCATGGAGTTCCTGAGGATATTCTAAGTCAACATCTAGAATGTATCCACACTGTTGATCTGGCGTCAAACTGCCCAACCACTTTAATGCTTTTTGAATATTATTCGTATCTGTGTACATTTTAAAGTTGCGTACTGGAAGTGATTGCGCCATTGCCCATCCATACAGATTGTTTGCATCTAAATACATGAGATAGTTAGACCTTTTACTTGGATCATAGTCGTCCAAGTATTTGTTGTTTGCTTTACAGTAATGGTGCGACGCCATACTGATTCCCCCACGCAATCCGTTTTCAATCATCTGAAGCATTGGCAGGTTAGACAATAAATCAATTTGTACTCCAGTAAATTTTAAGAAAGCGTCCCAGCTCATCCCGGGCGCAGAAATATAATGCGCAGGATCCAGGCTGTAATGTTTCATGCAGGTCTTCCTATAATTTTCAAAGACGTCCGCCAACAAACAAGTATCCGCCATTAAATAGGAATCATGATAGTCTCCCATCGTTTTACACTCTAACTTCTGCCACGCATCTTGAGCATGCTGGTAATCAGAATCACTGATGTCCTTTCCTCTGAGACTAGAAAAGAACGCGCCTTTAGGCGGAAGTGTATCTTCGTCAAACCTTTCCCAACTGTTCATGTACTCATAAGGGTAAACGCCCTTTCTAACAAGAGTTGGGTCAAAATATTCTTCTGTTATTGGGCAGGACTTTAAGGACATAGCCAGTGACTCTAATGAACCCATCATGTGTTGCATAGAGTCGTAGAAAGACATGTTATTTAAAGTGAAACACATGTACTTTTCTGATGACTGCGCAATGCATGACACCCTGAAGTCGCTGGTTACTGCTTGCATTATAAGGTGAGAGTCGTAACCTCGCAAGTTGTGAAAGAATATAGGCAGCTTCCATGTCTTTGGTTCAAACTTTAGTTGAAGATTGCATTTGTTATGTGCTGCTCCTCTAAACTTTCCACTAATGTGATCATGGTCTCTTACTGTTGGATTCTCTGCGGTGGCAACCAAGGCCGCCCCACAAATCCAACAGTGAGTGGCTGAGTCATACTGTTGTTGGTCTTCAGGCGTCATTATGATTTCAGATAAGTTTAGATTATTAGAACAGGCATTACGCACTTGCTGCATGCGTTTTAAGAAGTATTTTGCAGCATTTGGTCCTCTGTATAATTCTGGCTTTGAATGGGCGCCATCCGACCTAACAATGATGAAGGCAAATGAGTAAATCTGATGATTACTCATTAAGACTGTTTTAGGAAGTTTCTGTGGGGTTGGTCCTTCATAAGGAACAATGAGTGATTCGAAGTCTGCGTAAACAACATATGGACTAGTTTGCAACCGTTTCCAGTTCTTAAAACTAACTTTACTGCCTTCTCCGGGCGTAATTAGTTCTGTATCACAGTCAACTGGGCTAATACAATGTTTTACATGTTCGCTTGCTGCTTTAACAGATGGAATTCTTGTTAAACATTTTCTACAGAATTCTTGTTTGCTATGTTGTTTTGTAGTATGCACTAGTAATCTACTCATTGTGCGTATCAATGTGTAATGTGGTAGCCCTGTTGGTGAAAACATCAGTAGTAAGTCGACATGATTTTTGTCTGGTTCCCAATCGTTGGACTGTTCTTGGACACTTTAATCGGCTGTAGATTTGTTTCCTCATCCCATATGTAGATATTAACAGTTATTGGTTTGTTTTGTTCTTCAAACTGATCAATCTGATTTACACTAACAGGAAAGGATATTCCTCTAAAGTTAAGATCATTGATGTAAGGTTCATAGTTAGACACTCTCTCTGCGTTTTTGCGGAATACATGCAGCCTAGCAAGAACGCACCACATAAAACATTTGTTGTCTGAATTCTTTATGTTCAGAACTGCTCTCTTTGCAACTAATGTTGGAGGCAGTGGAATGTAAGACTTGCCTACAATTGGCTCATACTTAGCCTGTCTTAATCTGATGTCTAGGACTTCACCCTCTGACCAACCAGAGCCTCTCATTTTAGCTGCTTCAGAGGCTTCATTAAACTGTGTAAGCAGCTGGTCTGCCCAACCAGGTGTTAAGTCATTAGAGGAAAGAATAGTCTGCTGTTTAGTTGAGACCCAGACTTCTAGATTTTCTTCATTTATTGTTATATAGTCGATTAAAACAACTAACCTTACTTTAACTGGAGGGTTTATTGTTAGTTTACTTGGAACTTGAGAAATAGCGTGTACAACGCTTTCCCGCACGTTTGTTGGATCAATAACTTCTAAATCAATCTCATTTAGTGCTCTTGACAAACGCTCTTCCTCGAGCATTGCTTCAAACAATTCATCTGAACCTTCATATATCTTATCCATGCTGAGTTTCTTTTCTAACTCAAAATATTTATTTAAATTAAAAAAAAAAATACTTAATCAGAATCAATATCAACGGTCTTTTTGTGCTTGGACTCATAAACTAAAGTATAAACGCCCTTTGGGGTTGTTAATGTGAGCTGTTTAGAACAGAGTTTAATGTTTCGTTTACTTTTTTTAAACATTCCTTTTTTATCTGGTCGGTGTCTGGTTGTTGAGAAAAAGTTGCCCTTGCCTTTCTTTGAAGATCAAACTTTTGTCTTTTGTAGTCCTCAAAATCAGCCTGTAGGCGACTAAATTCTTCATCCGTGATGTTCGAGTCGGCAAGTGCTTTATCAATTATCAGTTTGAAGGAACTAAGTTTAGCTGTTATTAGTTGAACTATAGCTGTGTGCTTTTGGAGTTTAGCTTTTATTTTTTTGCTGACAGCACTTACAGCCAATGAACACAGGCCAAGAGTTAAAGACAAACCACCTAGAGGTAAAGCTGCCGGTGCACCTACGCCTGTTGCTAAGAGACCTACACTTGTTCCTGCTGACAGAGCACTAGTGATCGATGCTCCAGTATTAACATATGTAACAGCATTAAAGACAGCAGAATACCTTCGTTTGGTTTTGCTGTATTTTGAAAGGTCCTGCTCTAGTTGGGTTTGCATTTGTGTTATGTTTGTTAATCTGAAAGTTTTTATGTCTACAGCAACAGAGTTTTCTTTGGGCACTTTTGGATAAACCTGAACAGACATGCTTTTTTTAAAAAATAAAAATAATTTAGTATTGGATATCTTTTAATCTGTTATCTTGAATATTCAGCTGCGCATCATATATTAAAAACAAATGTACATTAAGTGGTTTATCACTCTCTTTTTCTTTATCAATTTGAATGTTTATTACGTCTTTAACTGTTCTCCCACTCCCATGCAACTGATTATCTTCTGTTGACCTTAGGTCAATCCATAAACCGTATTTCGTTGTTAAATATTCATCAAGTCTAACACTGTGAAGGTGTAGATCTTTAGACACAAGGTCTACTGTTGGATTTCTACACCTCCCGCCTCCAAACAATTTTCTTATTTCATCAAAATGATGATAAGGTTTAAGCCCGCTACCGTAGACTTGGTTAGGACTACCCTCAATTGAACATTGTACTTTCGTTATTTTAGGATTGATAAACTTTTCACTTTGTCTTTTGAATGGTTCTTCATCTTCACACAGCAATAAAATACCTTTAAGGGATCGTGCTGCGGCGCTAAAACTAAAGTTCCATATTGTGTCTGCCCTGCTTTTAGGATATTTAGTATGATGAATCACTCTTTCGTAATATATTGCTAATTTTGACTGATATTGTTGCTCAATCAGCCTTGCTAAGTTAGGGTTGCTAACAATGTCAAACTCTAACGAGATGTCGAAAATGCTGTACTTTGCGTTAGAGTCTGTAGCTTTAATGACACGTTTGTATTCATTAAAAGTTAGTTCATATGACAATCTGTCTTTTAATGCTCCTTGAAAGTATGGCGCATGCGCTTTTAACAACTCAAAATCTAAGGGTATAGAAAAGCGATTTCCATAAGCAAAACTTACAGCTTCATACTTGTTGCCGGCTTTAGCGTCTTCGGCGTCTATTCTGTGTTTCAGTGCTTCGTTATTTTCGATTCCTTGAAACGCAAGATCGGCCCTTTCATTATCGGTTAGCCATAGATCCGAATAGATTAGAAATATGTCTGCATTGTGTAAAGAAAATATTTCTTGCCCCTCAAGTTTTATAGAAATTTTCTTAACGATTGCCCGTCCCAGATTCTGAACTACTGTCCCGTTTTCGTCTGTTGCTGAATCAAGTTCTATTTTGAAAGTAAGCCGTGCAGATCCCGGCACAATCACTTCATCTGCTCCTAGGTCTGGAAATTTAACAGTAAGAATTTGATCTGAATCAATAGTAGATGGATTATTTGGAACAATAATATTCTGTTTATTTCCCTTCACGCCAAAGGCTCTTTCAGTCTTCTATGCGGGTCAAGAATCGAGCCATATGCTTGTGACATTTTTTTATAAAACAAAATAAAAAGTTAATTATTTAAAAACATGGCAGGCATTGAAGATTATGATGTTTTTGATCCTGGAGACGACATGAGTGAAATGACTCCTTTGACACAACCATCGCGCTCATTGCGACATGAATTAACAGAAAGTAAGGTCAGATCATTGTACCAAAGTTTAGGCCAAGAACCTCCCGAATTTATAGACCCTAATGATTTTGAAACAAAAAATGATCACTTGTTTTTTAAAAATGATAAAGGTGAACTTGTTCAGCTTACATCTAAACCAGACCCATCAAAGTTTTTAGCAAAGACTACAATTAGACAAAGGCTCAGTGTGAGCGATCAAAATCGCCTTGGCATTGCTAAACCGCGAAGATTAGACAGTGAGGCAGTTGCTAAACTTCAAAACACACTACAAGAACTCCCAACAGAAAACCAAATACAAAACATGGAACTTAAAGATTTAAGCCCAACAGCAGACGAAATAATAGAAACCAGTTTTTCAGAAGAAACAGCATTAAAAACTATGCACGATCCGCCGCTACCTATGAGAGAAATAACGGCCCTTGATCATGCTTTAAGAAGCATCAGGGGTGAGTTAACACAATTTAGCAAAACTGGTGAACTAGATGAGCATATAAAAAGAGAAAAAGAAAAACTAGTTGAGGCTGATGACCACAACTTAGGACCTGGTGTTAAAGAAAGAATAACACAAAGACTAAAAGATCTTGAACAAGAGAGATCAGCAAGACTAGAAGTGTTGTCTAATAACCGAGAACAATTACGAACTCAAGTGAGCAGAATAAGAGAAACTATCCAAAGAATTTTATATGAAGACACAACGTTAGCAGAACGAATAAGAACACTGTTTAGAGAGCAAGGCGTCACATTAGCGAGCGTTATAACAGCCTTAGGATTTGCAATAAGTACACTGGTGTTGGCTATTACAGGCGGCGGTGGTGGGGGAGCAGTGCCACCAGGACCACCAACTCCGTCGTCAGATAAATCATGGATAAAAAAACAACTCGATCACCTTGCAAACTTACTAAAAAAATTAGCCAGTAAGGCAATAGATTCTTTGCCTGGTATAATAGGGGGATCGTTAGCTGGCTTTTGTCTACTGCAAGCAAAGTAGTTGGCTTTATGGCCGAGCACTTATGGTCATTAGTTGTCTTAATAGTTGGGTTACTTTATAGTAAGATAAAGACCAAGTAATCCTAGGGCAGTTAATCCAATAACAAGTGCTGTCTTTTCATATTCATGGGGGTCGCTTTTATTCACCATGGGGATTGGTTGGGGGTGGGGTTTTGAGGGGAGTATTGGATGGGGTTTTGGGGCCTTGGGGATTGGTGGGGATTCTTTTTTTATTGCTATTGCTGGCTTAGAATTTATGTCGTTTTTTCCGACCTTCTCTTCTTTACCAGCCACAAGGATTTCATTATTATAGTTTATTATTGTTCCTATCTGAAGTCTGAGGTCAGAAGGCAGCATGTATAAACCAGTGCCGACAGCAAAGTCTACTTTCGATCTTGCGTATTGCAAAACATTTTGGTACCTTTTAATACTTGAAGGCAAATCAATTGCAGAATTAATAGAATCCTCTAAATTTGCTAAATACTGTTTTTGGGCGTCAAAGCCAGTAGAAGGATCAATTATGTTTGATCTTGCCTGTGCTTGCGAACCTAGCAAACACCAAACATAAGTACGAATAGAGTCGTTTATTCGTTCTATTCCCGCTTTTGTTAGACCCTTAGAAGTATCCAAAATAAATGTAGTCCACGCTGTTTTATGCTCTTGCTCTATGGACCCGAGGTGAACAGTTGTGCCTGAAGAGAAAGATGTGTAAGGAGGATTCCAATCATAGTTATACTTTCTGTGCACGCCCCAAAAATAAAGAGTGCCTAAACCATGATTAAGATCCAACTTTTGTCTAAAGTCTGTCTTTGGGTCAATATCAAATTCGTTACAGATCCTTTCAAAAGCCTTGTAATCTATTCTGTTGCTGAATGGATTAAACGTTTTGTCATTTGGTAATGGTGCTTGCAGTTCAGATAAAATACGTCTGAAGGTGTAATAAAAATGAAATCTATACACTGACCTCACCAAAGGATCAGGATGATTTAAATGATCAGCATACGACACTCCACACCCAGTTGATGCACAAAACACAGCAAAGTTTAACTGGTTCTGATAAAACTGCATCGGATGACTGAACCACACTTTCGGGATGTAGTCGTTTTTGATAGGAGGGTTAAGATAACGATCCAATGGAGTACTAACCTTTACTTGAAAGGCGTCAGTCTGAGTCCCCAGAAATGTCGAGGGTATCAGTTGTTATATCTTTAGGACTGTAGTGCGGTCCAACAGAATATTTTGCATTAGTATATTTGAATGCACTCATTTTTAAATTTGTTTTAAAAATGTTTGTAACAATAACAACTCAAGACAGTCCTTCGTTTTTAGAATATGCTATTGATAATAACTGCGGAACCCAAAGGGTCGCACTCCATGAAATTTTTTACAAAGTCGTATGGTTTAATATAACTGAATCCAAGGAGAATAATAAGATTAAAAAATTTGATAATAGAGGAAACTTAGTTAGCCAGTTAACCATACCTGATGGTTATTACGGGTTTTGCTCGCTAAAAGAAGCAATGAGTAACTTCGACATTACTCTCAAACTTAACAATGCAAATTTGAAAATAATGTTGACATTCAAACCTGAAGAAGAAGTAGACCATTACCTTTTTGATGTAAAAGCTAGCTAAAATGTTAGGCTTTGCA
>JAMYXO010007073.1:0-12621 GCA_033310375.1 Conus canariensis
GTCGCTTCCCGTTTTAGTTATCATTACATTGTTATCAGAAAATATTATTAAAAAAATTTCCATCATCGTATCTTTATCATTTTTATTATCTTTGGGTGGAGTAGAATGTATAAAATGTCATTTTTTTATTTTTACATTATCAATGTTATTATTATTATTGTTACTGTTTTTACTATTGTTTTATTAAATTA
The DNA here is from genome assembly GCA_033310375.1 of Conus canariensis. Classification (NCBI taxonomy): domain Eukaryota; kingdom Metazoa; phylum Mollusca; class Gastropoda; order Neogastropoda; family Conidae; genus Conus; species Conus canariensis. Next base: position 192 of record JAMYXO010007073.1, read on the forward strand.
CAATAAAGATCAGTCTGAACTCGAGGTCGATTATTCCCATGAGCAGATGATCTATCCAAATCTGTGAAATGGTTATGTTGGAGAACAAACTGGTTTTTATTTTGTTTTGATAAAAAAATTGGGTTGTGTGTGTGGCTGTGCGTGTTTGTGCGTTTGTGTTTTGTTGTGTGCGTGCGTTTCGCGTGTGTGTGTGTGTGTGTGTGTGTGTTTGTGTGTGTGTGTGTGTGGCTCTTCGTGCGTTCGTGTTGTTTTGGTAAATGCGTCGCACGTGTGTGTTGTGGTGTGTTTTGTGTGTGTGTTGTTGTGTGCAGGGTTTTTGAAGACAATCCCCTGCAGCTGCCTCACGTTTTTTTGTACAACCTTTTCGGAGGACGAGGACGCCATCCTTCATGAGGTCAACAACGCCACCCGCCTGTTGCCGCCTGCTGCCCCCCCACCATACCAAATCAGGTCAGTGCACCATCACCCCGGCACTCATCATCTCTTCATTGTGTCATCATCATTGTCATCACATCTCATTCTCGTCATCATCGTCGTCGCATCGATCTATCAGATCGCCCATCATCACCACACATCACCATATCCACCCCATCACATCTCATATCTCATCATCACCATTTAAAATGCTCACATCCCCACATCATCCGTTATATTATCATCATCACATCACCCCCACATATCACCATCACTCCGTCATCATCACACCATCGTCTTTCCCATCAGTCGACATCAATATCACATTTCCCCCATCCACACGTAAACATCATCATCGCCATCACCATCATATCACCATCATCATCATCTTTATCATCGCATACCATATCATCATCTCATCTTTTCTTCATCGTCATTTTTATCCCCACCCCCAACATCCCCCCATTATCTCATACCTCACCACCATCGTCACAAAAACATTGAAAACACGGGTTTAAAACCGGCGGGTAAAAACCACCGCCCCCTAAAGGGTCGTTGGCCCGATCCCCTTAAATTTTTGCAAATGAGTGGGGGTAATTTAAAAAAGAAAATCCGTGCAACTTGAAATGCTAACTTTAAAAGCGACCGGGCGGGGAAAGGAAGGGGGGGTGGGGGGGGTCAAGAACGAATCCTTTTTTTCCCAGTGAGTGCTCTGTCTGTTGTATCATTCCTCTGATTGGGGGGCCTTTTTGTGGGCCCAACAGGCGACGGAGGTTTCGTTTAAAGACAGATCATCGGGTGACTACGGTGGGACTGGCGGGGGTGGGATTTCATTTTTTTTTTTTTTTTTTTTTTAAATTTAAACCCCTTCTTTTTGGGCCAGAAAAGATGGTCTTTCCTAACCGGGGCCCCGTGACGGTTTTTTAACATCGGGGACCCCCTTGGAGGTGTAGGTTCGAATCCCTCAGAGTCAGTGGGTTTTTCTCCCCCGAGGCCCCAAATCAGATTGAGTTTGCTGTGGATTTATTTGGGGAAGACGGGACCCACATCGGTTTCACCCACTTAATGAGCGTTTCTGAAAATTTGTTCCCAAAATTTTCTACCACACTGGGGTCCCGTATTCTCGGGGGGGTTTGACGCTGGATATTTATGAAAGGAAGCGAAAGTAAAGCTCTGTCATGTGTTCGACCCAAATGGGAAACCGTACATCATCTTAATACCCATTTCATCGATCCATAAAAAAAAAATTCAAATTCTTGGCCCCTTTTGCCTGCTCTCGGGGACCTCAATTTTGATGTCCCCTCCACGCTGTGGTTGGTTTGGTTCCCTTGGGGTCACCGGTTTGGCGAGTCCATGGGGGCTGTGTTGAGGCGTAGTGGCGCCTCCCGGGGGGAAGCTCACCGCGCCCGGTCCGCGACTAAGCAATTTTTGTCGTCAGTAGGGGGTAGTGGGGGTGTTGCGTGGTTTAGATCAGAACAGGCGCCCCTGAAACCCCGAAGTGACTCGGCACAGTGAGTGTCTCCTCCGGGGGGTTGCCTCTTACGACTTGACTTGATGTCCCTGTGGAAATTTGGGGGGCGGGGGGTGCGGCGGGGGCCGGCCTGTGGGTGACGGGATGTCGGAATGAGCAGCCTGAGTGCACTGCCTCGAGGTGGCCAGGTTGGGCAGCAAAAAAAAAAAAAAAAAAAAAAAAAAAAAAAATTGTCTTTCATGGTAGTTTTGTTGAGGTTGGTTTTGGTTATGTGTGTGAGGTGTGTGTGTGTTGGGGGGGGGGGGGGGGGGGCTTGTCCTTTTTTGTGTTGTGTGTATGTATCTGTGTGTTGTGTGTGGTGTTTGGGTGGGTGTTGAGAATTTTTTGTAAGTTTTTGGTGCTTTGGGTTTTTGTATTCCTTTGGAAGTGTTGGCATTTTGACCCTTCCCCTGTGTTTGCATTTTTGCCGAAGGAAAAACCTAAGTATCGATATACATTTCCACGACAACACACCATTATCATCCTGTCATGTCGGCTGCGACATCATCCTAATGGTTTTCTAATTTTCAGTATCATCACCACTTCCGCCCAATACCATCAAAATCATCATTCCCTTATCACCCTATATCATATCACCACATCTTTATTATCACTATCCTTTTTCATCATTATCATCAATCCTCATCATCATCTATCACCATCTCATTCTCACCCTACTCTTATCACTGTCATCCATCATCAATCATTACACCATCATCGTCATCATACACCCTCATCATCAACACACCCTCTCATTATCATGTCATCATCATATATTTCCCCCATCCCAATATCATCATCACCATCATCATCATCATCACCATCACATATTATCAATCATCTTTATCATATTATACCATCAAACTCATTATCATATCATCTTCATCATATTATCATCTTCATCATCACTCACCACCCAAACTATATCTCACTTCTCTCTTCATTATATCATCATCACCCTCTATCATTGCCCTATCATCATTCATGTTTATATTTTATCGATCATCATCTTTCATATCGTAATTTTATCATCCTTTTCGTTGTCATCACCCTATCATCACCATCACTATCACCTCTCATCACCATATCAACAATATTTCATCGTCGTGAAACGTCATTTCTTTATCATCATATCCCTCATCTTGTTTTTCATCGTGTCTCATCATATATATCATTATCATCAAAAACACGTCACAAACCCATCATCATCACCACACATATTCATATTTTATCATCGTCATCATCACATTTTTCTCATAAACATCGATCAAACTCATCACCATAATATCACCAAAATATCATCATCATCATTTTTATCATTTTCACATCATCGTCCAAAACGCGTTTCCCTCATCGTTTTGGGGTGAGTTTTGATGTTGTCGTGGTTGATGACGTGGTGATGAGGCGCAGGGGGGTTGGGGGTTCCCGCTGTCCTCAGTGTGGGGAGGGAGGGGGGGGCACGCCCTGGCCCCATGACACATTGTGCACGCTTCCTCACGCCCGCCCCGGGAACTGCGCCCCGCTGTCAACACGTGTGTGGGACGTTGACGGTAATTGTGGGGGGACTCTTCCCCTCTTCTCTTCCCCCTCTCTCATTTTCTTTGGTGGGGAGGTGGTATTTGTCCGTCCCTCCTGCCCTCCGTCTGTCGTCTGACCCTCTCTGTCTCGGTCTGTTGTCGTCCCTCTCTCTTCTCCTCTCTCCCTGGCCCCTACCACACATTTTTTTAGTGTTGTGTGTGTTGTGTGGCCGCGCGCGCCGTGGCATACTGGGTGGGGGTGTGAGTTGGGGGGTTGTGCGGCACCGTGTTGGTTTGGGTTTTGTTTATCATTCGTTTGTTTCCCCCCCCTCTTTGGCCCCCCCCCCCCCCCCCCCCCCCCCTCTCTCTCTCTCTCTCTCTCCTCTGTGCATCTGTGGGTGTGTGTGGGTGTGTCATGAGAATTTTCAAACTTTTTGTATCTTATGAAAATAGGAAAAAGAAAACCAAAAAACTCTTTGGGTGGTTTTGGGTTTTGGTTTTGTGGTGTGGTGTGTGTGGTCTATCAAATGCATGTGTTTTGTGGTGCGGCGTGCGTGCGGTGTGTGTGTGTGGTGTGTGTGGTGTGTTGTGTTTTTACGTGCTTTCGTGCGTATGTGTGTCTGTGCAACTTGCGTAGTGTGTCTGTGCGTGCGCGCGTTGCTTTCGTGAGTGCGTGCATGTGTTGTGCGTGTGCGTGCTTAGCATATGTTGTGCATGCGTGCGTAGGTGGCTGAGTGCGTGCGTGTGTGTGGTGGTGTCGTGTGTGTTCGGGTGGGAAAACGAGGAAAACCCCAAGTCGGGGGTTGGAAGGAAAGCCAGGAAAAGCCTGGGTGGCCCCGAGACGGAGGGGGACAAGAACCAGGGCGGAAGGGAAAAGCGACAGAGAGGTGTTTCGGCTTGGTCTTCAGGGGGGGGCAGGGGAGACCTGCCATGGCCGTCGCCACCCCACGGCCTTCCCGTTTTGGGGGTTGGGTTGGGGGGGGGGGGCGGGGCACTCTTTGGGGAAAAAAGGGCAAAAAAAGGTCAGCCCCCTCCTCTCTCTCTCTCTGTATTTTAAAAAAAAAGGTTTTTTCCCTTTAAAGTAGCGTGTTTACCGACGAGATGTGGTTACCGTAGAATCTTATCGGTTTTTTCAAAATATACCACAACAACAAAAAATTTTATCAATCCGCATTTGATTTTAAATTCCCTCTTAAAGGGGGTTGTTTCATGAATTTTTTTGCTATGTGTTTGAAAACTCAAAACGTCGAAACAATGAATTTTCCTTTTGTGGGGGGTTTATAGAGAGGGGTTTTGGGAGCGGGTAGAGCGAAATGTTGATAGCCCCCACGCTGAATGTCAAATTTTTGGGTGGGGAAAGGAAAACTGATTTTTAATTGTGGATTTCTGTGTCTAAATTTATAGTCAACGATGGGCGTACGGCCCAGTACCTCTTTTTTTTAGATCTTATAAAGGTGGCGCAGTCCCGCGATAATAATAACTCCCAACGGGTGAACCGGAAAATACCCAATAAAAGCTTACCGTGAGGGGGTCATTTTTTTTCTCATCTTTCATCTTCGCTCTCTCTCAATCAGATTCACCCCACCCAAAACACACACACGCACTTTAAGTGTGTGGAATGTGAGTGGTGGTACAGACGGGGGATTGATGGGGTTTGAGGTGGGAGAAGGGGGGGGGGGGGGAAGGGGGGGGCACGGAGGGCACAACAGGTGTTCCTGTGTCCAGTGGGTTTTTTTGCAGTAATGGATTCACCCGATTTATTCCACATAAATTTTAGTTAAAAACCGTCGGGGCCCAAGTTTATATTTTACAAATAAACTTGGAACAACGATCTTTTTTCAATTGTTTGTGAAAGGAAATTAATGGTAAGAAAAAAAGTGCAGAAACAACAAACTACCCATAACTTCAAACAAACTAATTTTTTGTATTGCCGATCTTTTTTCAAAGATTTTAAAGTAGAAGTAGTAGTAGGGGGCCCGGTTTTTTGGCCCTTTCGGTCGTTTGGTCCCCTATTATTTTTTCAATTTTTTTTTAGGGGATTGTGCCTAATTTTAAAAAAAATTATATTCAAATTTCACTAAAGAAAAGGTCTTTCAATTTTTTGGTCTTCATCAGGGACTTTTTCTTTAACTGTTGATGTCAGGACATTTGGGGTTAGAGAGTGCATTCCAATAATTAGCAATCTGAAAGAAAAAAGATTTGTTTTGTTAGTATGGCAAGTTGATAAAAATTTGCCCTTTATTTTTTCTGTGCAACCAGCTTCTGAGAAATTTTAAAAACATGATAAAAAAAGCCACTAAAAAAGAATTTTGTTGATTTTTTAAGCAGGGAAAAAAAAATTTATTTTATGTGGGTTCTTATACACTACTGTACCCCCGTAACGGCCCAAAAGTACAGCCCCGCTGTTTTGATATGATTTACAGGCTGGTAAAAAGATTCTTGTTTATTAAAATCTATGTAAGCATCAAAAACATCTCATCAAAAACAATATCACAGAGCCCAAAGAAACTGTGAATTACTATTGGCAGAACAGAAATTTACAAAAACCTTGTGTGGTTTTGGGGTGTGTGTGTGTGTGTGTGTGTGTGTGTGTGTGTGTGGAGCGGGGGTGGGGGGGCCGGGGGGGGGTTTAGTGATTTGTGGGTGAGGTGTATATAAGAGTGGAATTAGTGTTCGTGCCTATTCAATTTGTATGTAACTGAAGAAATGTATTTTAGGATCCTAATTAAGTACCACCTTTTTAGGACAACTTCTCAGAATGACTACAAACTCTAAGGGGGCCTCAAAGCTTCAGACATATAACAATAAAGAGTAAAAATAGCACAGTAAATCAAAAAATTCCAACTGGGCTGGAATTCTTCTTCTTTTTCTTCCCCGTTCCCACCCGTTAATGAGCCCCGGTGTCCCGAGAACTGCGTCCGTCGAGTTACTCCAGGGTTTCGTACAATTGGTTTCCCCTGCTGTCGGTGTTGGGCAGTATTTCCCTGGTTTCGCATACGTCGTAAGAATTGAAGGATGTGGGCATTGTCTTGGTCCTCACCAAAGGGGGACTCTCCACTCTGTCCCCAAAGCCCAAAAATTTTTGTGCATGTGGGGGGCAGGCATTGTGTCCCGTCCCAGGCGGAAATCTTAAACCTGTTCCCGTGCCCAGCAAATGGTTGCTTCTGGGGTTTTATTTGGGATGCGGAGGCGCCCTTTTATTTCCTTGCTGTGCCCTTTATGATTTTCCTAATTTATCGATGACCCGGTTGTTGGCCTGTCCTTTTCACCCTCTTTTGCCCAAAGCCCTTTTTTTTGTTGCCCTTGGGGACATGTTCGGTACCCCTTTATACCCCTTTCTCCACTCGGCACTTAGGGCAACAAGGTGAAGTGAGATGGGTTTGTTTTTTGCAGCGGGAGTTCTTGGGGCTTGGGGACGGAGAGAGCGCAGAGAACACCACCCCCTGCCCGTTGTTCTTGGGAGTCTGCAAATGTTGTGGCGCCTCACGGGGCTTTCGCTCAGTGGGAAAGTTGGTGGAGTTTTTTCCCTTTGGGGAATTTGAAATTACTTATTCCGTTTTGTATGGGAGGAAATTTCCCCAGCTACCACCCCTCGTTGTTCTGTGGGGGAGCCATCTGTAAAGACTGGTCCAGTCTTTGGGGATATTGGTTGCGATGTATCCATGGGGGTTCCTTTGGGTGTTGACGTGTTCCCCTCTTCTCCACCCGGGGGTGCGGTGAGAGTTTGGGGGAAAACCCCGCCTTTCAAGAGGGTGGTTGCATTTGCCCGGGAAGGTTTGCTTTGTTTTTATCAAGACTGGAAATTTAAAATTGAGTGAAACAAAAGTAATGAAATTATCTAAAATGTCCCCGTGGGCAGTGAAATTTAAAAAATGAAATTTGATCGACCAAGTTGAGGAACTGATTTAGTAGGGGGCACTGAAAAAAAAAATGGTTTACAAAAATTTTTTTTCCCATATGTGCATATAATTTTTTTGGGAAAATTTTTGTGCGAAATGCATTTAATCGAAAACCCGTACATTAAACATGTAATTGGGCTAGAATTCTAAAAAATTTTTTACATTTTTTTAAAAGGATTTAGGACGTTCCTTTCATTTTTAACGCATGCTGTGAGAGACTATTGGAATTTTTCAAAAAATTTAATAAAAATTTCCCTCGACTTTTTTAATTTTTAATCCGGAAAGGGCAGTTTTATAATTTGTGGATTGAGCCTTTTATGTCGCGCGTGCTCTCCAGCCCTTTCGTGCTTTCCCCGGGGTGGTGTGTGTGTGGTGTGTTGTGGTGTTTTGCGCGCGCGCGCGGCGCGCGTGGTGGTTCGTTTAAAAAAAAAAGAATAAAAAGGGAGCCCAATTGTGATTTAATATTTTGACCATTGTCACTTGCATATTTTGCACCTCGTTTGTCAGAAAAACGAGGTCAAATCTCTTGTGAACAGGAGTTGGGGGGTGGGATTACTGACGATTTGCCCGCACGGCACGGCATGTCTTTGACGCTGTGAAACTGGGGGGTTCTAACCAAATCCCCTTAAGAAAAAAAATTAATTTTATAAACAAACTAAGAAACCCAAGGGAAATGCACACACAGCCACACACACGCATGCACGCACGCGCGCACGCACACACCGCGCACGCACGCGACGCACCGAGTTATTTTAAAATTTGGGGGCCGGATAGCTCTTGGGTAGACGCCGGACCGAAACCCAAGGGTTGGGGGTTCAAATCTCCGAGGGGCCATTTGGGGTACAGAGGGTTTTTCCCCCTCGGAGAAAATTTCGTTCTGCTCCGTTTCCATACAGCCCTTCGAAGAGACTTTTTAAAACCGATTTTCCGTTGTGAACGCCGCATAACATCTTGCACACATGTAAAACCCATCCCCAAACTTTCGGAAGAAAAGGGCCTTTTTGGCCCTTGGTATGGAGAAGGGTACCATAGAGATTTCCCCGAAGATTGAGTATGGTGCTTAAATGGCGGGATAAAAAAAAAACGGTTACACAAAACCCATCCTTTTTTGGGAGTGGGATAATAATTCCTTTTGGGTATACGGGAGGTCCGAGGATACAGCCTGCCACGCAGAAGAAGAAAAATTTTCAAATAACCTTACCGTTCACTGAAAAGTCATTCAAATGCCGATGTACTGTTAGAGACGACCTTTCCGATGTGTGGAACCAAAGTGGGGGAGGGCGGGAAAGGTTTGACAGAAATCGATCGTCGTTTTTGTTTAGGGGTAACGTTTGTAGGCGTACTCGTTCGAAATGCCAGCTTAACCCCCAACCCCTATTTAACCCCACACCCCCAACCCGGCAACTACACACGCGCCGCGTGACACACCCAAACCACACACACAACACAACAACCACAAATCAATAACGCCGCAACAGGGGTAATCATTGTAAACAAAACCTTGCATTTTTTAAACGAGGTTGTTCAACAACTTCGTATGGGGCATTCTGGCCATTGCCCAAAGCAGACTTTTCCGTTTTCAAAGCTTTCCCCTCAGCTCCGACCCCCTTTTCATTTCTCAAACCCCCTTGTCGAAGACAGGGGAACACGTTCCCGGTTTTATGAAGATCAGCCTCGAAAAGCTCGGAATGTTCAGGGGTCTGAAATTTCTTTTTTTTTTTTTCCCCCAGTGCTGTTCCAAAGGGGGAACGGAACGTTAAAATAGGGGGCCAGTCTTCCCAGGGGTGGATTGGGAGCAATTTCATGTTGTCCCCAGCCGGTGGCGAAGGGGTTACGTCGGGGACCCCTGGGGGGAGGTCGAGGTTCGAATCCCATCAAGTAAGTGGGTTTCTCCCCCACCGTTTTTCCAGATTTTAGTTTGTGCGGATCTTTTGGGAGACTGGGACCACACGCCCGAGTTTCATCCATTTAAGGATGCTTTTCTGAAAGTGTTTGCTAAAATTTCCCCAAACCAACCTGCAGGTCCTGTATCTCTCAGCCGGGTTACCCCGGATTATTATGAAAGGAAGCGTAGGTACACCCCTTCATTTCTCAGCCCGAAAGGGAAAAATCCTAGTACTTAATCATCCTCTTTCTCATCGAAGCAAAAAAAATTTCAGAATTGGGGCCCTTTCATGCCCTGCCCTGGTATAATTTCGATGCCCCCTTCCACGTCTGTTTTTCGGGTTTTGGGGTTCCGCGGGTCCCCGTTAAGGGCGAGTCCATGGGGGGCCGCGTTGGACGGAGTGGTGGCGCCCCCGGAGGAGAGCCCCAAACGCCGGTGCGCACTAAGCAATTTTGTCGTCTTGGGGGGTTTAGTAGGTTTTTGCCCCTGCGTATGTTGGATAGAAGGCCCCACTGAAACCACCGAATAAACCGGAGCAGTGCATGTCTCCTCTGGTGGGTTCCCTTTGACGACTTAATTGACCGCTCCGTGGGATTCCGGTCCCGGGCCGGGGGGGCCCGAGGGGGTTGGCGGGGGAGGGGTGTCGGAATGGCGGCGTGGGTGCATGCCTCTGGGTGGCGCAGAGGTTGGGACGAAAAAAAAAAACCTTATGTTGTCGTGGCCAGAGGTCACAGTCGTCACGCCGTCGGGGGTGGAGCGGCAGGCCAAGGAAATTGTCAGGCGGCGCTGGCACCATCTTTCCAAGTTTTCAGTTTCATCAGGGGAAAGGGATCAGGGGGTGCGGACTTGTCATGACGCTACACCCATCCCCTTTTTAAGATTTCGAACCCCACTGCGCAAAAATTCAAACGATGGATCAATGATTAACGACTAAGAGAAAGAATTGAAGAAGAGGGTCTCGTGCTAGACTTTGCAGATGCCCCTGTCAAACATTACCCCCAACGTGTGGTCAGGACCTCGAGTCCCTGGGAAAGGGTAAGTGCTTATAGCCCAGCCGCCGAAAAAGGACCATTCAGGGCTACCGGTGTGGTTCACTCACTCTGGGGAGTACCTGCCTAACGTTGGTTTTGCATTATCACCCCTGTGTTGGTGGTTGCATCTTTCGAAAAATTTGGGGGAAGGCAATTGTTTGTCGTTGGTGACATCGCTTTTTTTCTTAGGTATGGAGGAAAGGGGAAAATTTGGAAAAGGAAGCCCACCATTTTTGTTCCCCAGCACCCCTTGATCTTTTGATTTAATAGGTTACTCCTGGGAGCCCCAGTCGGCCGTCAAGTGCCAGCTTTATGTTTTTTTGTTTTTGTTGTTGTTTTAAAGAGTATGATGTAGCGCCATCCCGGTAGAGCCCAAGTTTAAAACGCTTTACACGCCACACTCGGTTCACAAACGGGTGCCTACCTGAGTAGAGCCAACCGACTAAACCCTGCCTGCCGGCGCTTCATTCGGGCGTTTCCCTTGTCATTCAGTCATTCCCATTACTCAGTCCCCCCCTTCATTTTTTTTTTACTTTTACGCAAGGGGTGCCTGCTTATGTCCCCGTCATCCATACCAAGGGCCCAATTGGCCCTTCTCTGTCGAAAGTTGGTGATGGGGTTTTAAATGTGCAAGATGATTTCTGCGTTTATACAAGGGAACCCCGGTTTTTAGTCTCATTCGAAGGGCTTTGGGAAAAGGAGTCGAACCAATGTTAACTCCGAAAAAAAAAAAACCCCTAAAAAGAACGGCCTGGGGAATTCAAACCACTCCCAGAACCAACATTACGGTCTGGCGCTTAGCAAAGAGCATTCTGCCCCGATTTGTGGTTCCCCAAATGCATTAAAAAACCGAGTCGGGATTTCCGAGAGCCTTATGAAGGTCCATCAAAATTTCCCTGCACGGGCCGCACGCCACAATTAAGATTTTTGCACACAACACTTTTTAATCATGTATGCTTTTGAGGCCCACCATAAATTTGAGCCAGCATTTTTTTTAAAACTATTTTTTATCAAAAGAAAAAAACCCCCCACCAAATTCTTCCCCTTGTTTGGGGGAATTTTCATATGGTATCAAAATTTTCCCAAATATTGACCTTCCTCGTTGCCGTCACATTTGGGCCTTTGGCACTCCCCCGTGATATTTTGGCCACTTAAAGTCCCAAAATACCCCTTTCCTTTGTTTTTAATCTGTCGCTTGGAACCCCCGGCTTGTCCCTTTTGGTGGCCCATAGAAAAAAAAATTAGGAGAGCAACTTCAGAAAAAGGGGAAATTCTCAAATAATTTTCAGACCCAGGGAAACCCAAAATGACTAATGGCCAGGCTAAAAATGCTGCCCCTTAAGAAAACCCTTGGGCGCATTTTTTTTGGTGTGAAAACCAATGGCTCCATCATTTTTCTCTAACCCTCTGCGTCGTGTGTTTTTCTTGGAGAGCCTGCACGTACCAACGTTTGTAACCAGAGGGGCCACAAACTGTCTCACATTTCCGGAAAGGGTCATTTCCTGCTGTGTCATTGACCGTATTTTTGGGATTCCTTTATTGAAACTTCCATGGTGCTGTGTTTTGAGTGAGGGTCACTGGATGGTATAAATTGTCGTCCCGTTGGGCTCTTCTACCGAAATCCAAAAGTATTTGGAAGAAGAAACGCACGAAAAAGGCCCCCAAAAGGGCCCCTTTTAGGGGAGCCCTTTTAAAATCGGGGCAGTAGAAACCCCCGCCGGGAGTTTATCCCTTTTGAAACCACCGTTTTTAGCCCCTTGTGTATGGGTGTTTCCAAATTCCCGAGGATGTTCTAAAAATTTTGGGGGGTATGTTACGAAAAACCCCCATGTGGGGTTTTTGGGGGGGGTTTTTTGGGGGGGGGGGGTTTGTGTTCCCTTTTTTTAGGGGGGTGGGAAAAAAAAAAAAAAAAATTTTTTAAAAAGTGTTTTTGGAATTTTAAATTGGGGGGGGGGAAAAAGAAAAGAAGGGAAAAAAAAAGGGGGGGGGTTTTGGGGGGGGGGGTGGTTTTGGGGGGGGGGTTTGGGGGGGGGGTTTTTGGGGGTTTGAAAAAAAAATTTTTTTTTTTTTTGGTAAAGTGAGGGTTGGTTTTTTTTTGGGGTTTTTTTTTGGGGGGGGTGGGGGTTAAAGGGTAAAGTTTTTTTTTTGGGTGTTGGGGGTGGGGGGGGGGGGGG
>JAMYXO010007074.1:0-12619 GCA_033310375.1 Conus canariensis
TGTTACTTGTTTCTGTCTCTGTCTGTCTTTAAGGTGGCATTGGTTGTTACCGGCTTCTTCTTCTCCTTGTGTTACTCTGTTTCTGTCTCTGTTGTCTTTAAGGTGGCATTGGTTGTTACCGCTTCTTCTTCTCCTTGTGTCACTCTGTTTCTGTCTCTGTCTGTCTGTCTGTCTTTAAGGTGGCATTGGTTGTTTACCGGCTTCTTCTTCCCCTTTGTGTTACTCTGTTTCTGTCTCTGTCTGTCTTTAAGGTGGCATTGGTTGTTACCGGCTTCTTCTTCTCCTTGTGTTACTCTGTTTCTGTCTCTGTCTGTCTTTAAGGTGGCATTGGTTGTTACCGCTTCTTCTTCTCCTTGTGTTACTCTGTTTCTGTCTCTGTCTGTCTTTAAGGTGGCATTGGTTGTTACCGGCTTCTTCTTCTCCTTGTGTTACTCTGTTTCTGTCTCTGTCTGTCTTTAAGGTGGCATTGGTTGTTACCGGCTTCTTCTTCTCCTTGTGTTACTCTGTTTCTGTCTCTGTCTGTCTTTAAGGTGGCATTGGTTGTTTACCGGCTTCTTCTTCTCCTTGTGTTACTCTGTTTCTGTCTCTGTCTGTCTTTAAGGTGGGCATTGGTTGTTACCGGCTTCTTCTTCTCCTTGTGTTACTCTGTTTCTGTCTCTGTCTGTCTTTAAGGTGGCATTGGTTGTTACCGGCTTCTTCTTCTCCTTGTGTTACTCTGTTTCTGTCTCTGTCTGTCTTTAAGGTGGCATTGGTTGTTACCGGCTTCTTCTTCTCCTTGTGTTACTCTGTTTCTGTCTCTGTCTGTCTTTAAGGTGGCATTGGTTGTTACCGGCTTCTTTCTTCTCCTTGTGTTACTCTGTTTCTGTCTCTGTCTGTCTTTAAGGTGGCATTGGTTGTTACCGGCTTCTTCTTCTCCTTGTGTTACTCTGTTTCTGTCTCTGTCTGTCTTTAAGGTGGCATTGGTTGTTACCGGCTTCTTTTTTCCGCATGTGCCTCTGTCTCAGTCTGTCTGTCTGTCTGTCTGTCTGTCTGTCTGTCTTTAAGGTGGAATTGGTTATTATCAGCTTCTTTTTCTCTGTGTGTGCCTCTGTCTTTGTCTCTCTCTGTCTGTCTGTCTGTCTGCCTGTCCGTCTGTCTGTCTGTCTGTCTGTCTGCCTGTCCGTCTGTCTGTCTGTCTGTCTGTCTTTAAGGTGGCATCGGTTATTATCGGCTTCTTTTTCTCTGTGTGTGCCTCTGTCTCTGTCCCTGACTGTCTGCGGGTGGCATTGGTTATTGTCGGTTTCCCTTTCTTTTGTGTGTGCCTCTGTCTCTGTCCCTGACTGTCTGCGGGTGGCATTGGTTATTGTCGGTTTCCCTTTCTCTGTGTGTGTCTCTGTCTCTGTATATGTCTGTCAGCGGGGTGGCATTGGTTATTGTCGGTTTCCCTTTCTCTGTGTGTGTCTCTGTCTCTGTATACGTCTGTCTGCGGGTGGCATTGGTTATTGTCGGTTTCCCTTTCTCTGTGTGTGTCTCTGTCTCTGTATAGTCTGTCTGCGGGTGGCATTGGTTATTGTCGGTTTCCCTTTCTCTGTGTGTGTCTCTGTCTCTGTATACGTCTGTCTGGGGGGTGGCATTGGTTATTGTCGGTTTCTCTTTCTCTGTGTGTGCCTCTGTCTCTGTCTTTAAGGTGGCATTGGTTATTGTCGGTTTCTCTTTCTCTGTGTGTGTCTCTGTCTCTGTCTGCGGGGTGGTATTAGTTATTGTCGGTTTCTCTTTCTCTGTGTGTGTCTCTGTCTCTGTCTGCGGGGTGGTATTAGTTATTGTCGGTTTCTCTTTCTCTGTGTGTGTCTCTGTCTCTGTCTGCGGGGTGGTATTAGTTATTGTCGGTTTCTCTTTCTCTGTGTGTGTCTCTGTCTCTGTCTGCGGGGTGGTATTAGTTATTGTCGGTTTCTCTTTCTCTGTGTGTGTCTCTGTCTCTGTCTGCGGGGTGGTATTAGTTATTGTCGGTTTCTCTTTCTCTGTGTGTGTCTCTGTCTCTGTCTGCGGGGTGGTATTAGTTATTGTCGGTTTCTCTTTCTCTGTGTGTGTCTCTGTCTCTGTCTGCGGGGTGGTATTAGTTATTGTCGGTTTCTCTTTCTCTGTGTGTGTCTCTGTCTCTGTCTGCGGGGTGGTATTAGTTATTGTCGGTTTCTCTTTCTCTGTGTGTGTCTCTGTCTCTGTCTGCGGGGTGGTATTAGTTATTGTCGGTTTCTCTTTCTCTGTGTGTGTCTCTGTCTCTGTCTGCGGGGTGGTATTAGTTATTGTCGGTTTCTTTTTTCCTGTGTGCCTCTCTGTCTGCGTCTGGTAGTCTGTATTTTAGGTGGCGTTGATTAGTATCGTCTTCTCTTTCGATGCGCATCTGTCTATCTGTCTGTCCGTTTGTCTGACTGTCTGCATGTCTGTCTGTCTGTTTGTCTGCCTGCCTGACTGTCTGTAATTTGGAATTATTATAGGGTTCTCTACCTGTGCGCGCCTCCGCCTCTGTCTTAAAAGTGACATTGGTGATCACTGGGTTACCTTTCTTTCTGTGTGCCTGTCTGTGTGCTCTGTACCTGTATGCTGTTCAGTTCAGTTCAGTGGTTTATTTAACGTCTGTTCACCATTGATGATATTAGACGAAAAATAATTTAAAACGTCATCTCTAACTAACAAAGCTTAACCTCAAACATAAAAAAAATAACAACAATAACTTTCTGAATTATTAGTAAAAATAAACACGCATCAAAGCAACCTGGCAATTTTAGATTGTGCGATAATAGTAGCAATGTTTATGATAGAAGGGCTGGACAATATTTGACTGATATCTTGGACGTTGATATCAATAGAATTTTCTTTATAAATTGGAGTTAAGACATAACATTCTGTCAACAAGTGATGCACTGAAATAGGCTTACCACAAGTACAAAAATCATGGCAAGAATATTTTGTGTTCCATGCATTTAACTTGAGTTTTGTAACTATCTTGGAAATGTGACGAGGACAAGTATTTACGTGTTTGAGATTTTCTCCACAATTTCTGTTATAAACACAATTTTCTAATTTTTGCAAAATTTCTGACGAAAATGTTTTCAGTGAAGATAATAAATTACAATCGAGGCAATGTTTAGCTCCAGCTTTAGCAAGTATATCTGCTGCTTCGTTCCATTTCAACCCACTATGAGAGAGAACCCAGCAAAAGTCAATACATATTCCGTGAATCTTTAAACAGTGTATCAGGTGATGCCATCCCAATGTTCCAGAGACTGCAAGACAGATTTTGAATCCACACATATGAGAATATTATGAAAAGGCATGGGAGCATCATAAATGTAGCTCAAAGCCATCAATATTGCATATAATTCTACACCACAAAAGGGAAAATCAGGACTCCAAAAGCACCCGCAACATTCTTCACGGCAGGAGGCAGCAAATCATGGCCAAGAACAACAGTGCCACTCGAAACATGCAGGCAGAGTCTGCTGGACGGGGCAGATGACTGGGAGTGCACTGCAGACCTCCCAGAATGGAAGAGTCACCCAGAGATCATCAGCAAGAGTGGCATGAGACCAGACATAGTAGTCCACTCTAAGTCAACCAAGCAGCTGATCATGATCGAGCTTACGGTGCCATATGAGAACAGAATGGAGGCAGCTCAAATCTACAAGACTGAAAAGTATGCTGATCTGGCAAACAGCCTGAGGAGAGAAGGCTATCAGGTCAAAGTCCTCACTGCAGAAATTGGAGCTAGGGGGTTTGTAGGAACGTCTGCATACAGCCTCATGAAACAGCTCTCAGTTGCAGGGAAGGAAAAAACCAGAGCCCTGAAAGCAATGGCAGAAGCGGCAGAGAGGTGTTCAAGCTGGATCTGGTCAAGGAGGAACAAAAGTGAACTTCATAAGGCTTAATTTCCCTACAAATATCAGGTGTCCCTGTGGCTCAGTGGTTAAAGCGCGAGTCATTAAGTGGAAAATGAGCATGTCCAGAGGGTCATGGGTCCGAATCCCAGCCATGGCTCGTCCCAAGATGGGAAAAAAAGGGGCAGCAGAGGGACATCCGGAGTCATGAACCGGGTGTGGCCCAACCCCCCTAGAGTGTCAGGAGATAAGGGCCGAAACACTTGCTTGAAGGGGGCTTCTCTTCTGAGGACTCTCTGCTGCCACGCTCTCCACGAGTTTCTTTCTACTGATGCATGGGTAAACCATTGACTTCCGGGAATAGGCCGGAGGACGTCCGGGAAAGACCGGAGGACACTGGGAAAGACCAGAACCAAGGGCTCTGTGGGCTGGCTCCCCACTTTGCCTTAAACATGTGGCTACTAAAAATAAAAGGAAAACATGCTCCCAGGATTCACCGAAAGGGGGAGAGAATGATGAATCCATCGGTGCTCAACCAATCATGACTGCAAATCCCAAACGGACTATGAACATGGACCAAATGGAATATCCATGTGTCTGTGGAAAGCGTTTCGCTACCACCCGTGGCATGAAGATCCACAGAACAAAGATGGGATGTGTGAAGACTCATCTGAATGAGCAGCAGCGCACTGCATCAGCAGATAAGACGTCGGAAGACCAAGGCCAGGATTTAAACCACAGTGCCAAGGACATCCACGCTGTTGGTTCGGATGAGGAATTTGCACAGGCCCTCGATGCCAGGCGCCTGAAACTCAACCTGCCACGAGCAAACGAAACTGAAGATTGGGAGAAACTGGATGCAAAAATCGTCCAAAGACTCGATGCACTGATAGGGAAAAGCACCCTGGAACACAAACTAGCCACATATGGGGACATTGTGTATGCCACATGTAGAGACGCCTATGGAGCAAAACTACCCAAAGAGAAAACACCTCCAAAGAAATCCAGACGCCAAGAAAAGATGGACAAGATCAGGGTCCAAAAGAAAAACCTCAAGATGCAAATGAAGACCGCACTGCCAGCTGAAAAACAAGGCTTGGAAAAACTGTGGAAAGACCTGAAAGAAAAACACAGTGCCCTCAGCAAAGCGGAATCTGCGAGGAAGAGGAAGAGCAAAAAGAAGAAGACACAAGAGCGCTTCTTCAGAGACCCCTTCCAGTTTGCCAGAACACTGTTTGAGCAGCCAAAATCTGGGACCCTAAGTGTGGACAAAGGAGTTCTTGAGCAGCATCTGAGGAAAACATACTCTGACCCACAGAGCAAAGCACCACTCGACATTCAAGGTCTGGTGTGGCCAACCAACCCTGAGGAACAGTTCAATGGCAAGCCTCCAACGTTGGCGGAAATCAAGAAGGTGGTCGACAAAGCCAGAGCCAAATCATCACCAGGGCCAAACGGAATACCTTACCAGCTTTACAAGAAATGTCCCAAGGTGCTGGAGTGGCTCCACAGGCTGCTGCGATCGGCTTGGAGAAACCAGAAGATCAGCGGCCAGTGGATGACGGCAGATGGTGTGTACATCCCCAAAGAGCAAAACTCAAGTGACATTAGCCAGTTCAGGCCAATATCACTACTGAACGTCGAAGGGAAAATCTTCTTCTCTGTCATGGCAGCAAGGCTGACCAAGTACCTGATGGAAAACAAGTACTTGGATGTGTCAGTCCAGAAAGGTGGCATCCCAGGCGTGGCGGGCTGTGTAGAACACGCCACAATGATCTGGGATGCAATCCAAAAAGCAAAAACAGAAAAGAGAGACCTGGACGTAGTGTGGCTTGATCTGGCAAACGCATATGGATCTGTGCCCCATGAGATGATACAGTTGGCTCTTGAGATGTACCATGTGCCAAAGAACATCCGCGACATGCTCAAGAAGTACTTCAATGGCTTCTCAATGCGGTTTCTCTACCAAGGAGTACACAACAGACTGGATCAACTTGGAAGTGGGTATTGCAATGGGCTGTGCAATTTCCCCAATACTGTTCGTGCTGGCAATGGAACTCATCTTGAAAGCAGCAACAAACAACGCGAGACAAACAGACCTTGGCGATGGATACAAGATGCTTCCTCTCAAGGCCTTCATGGATGACACTACAGTGATTTCATCCAGAGAAGACGAGACACGTCATGTGCTGGAGAGGCTGGACGACATAGTTGCCTCATCCAGAATGAAGTTCAAGCCAAAGAAATCACGGAGTCTCTCACTGAGGAAAGGAAAAGTGGCCGGATCTGTGGTCTTCAGTGTTGCCAACCAGGCCATTCCAACAGTCACAGAAGAACCAGTCAAGAGCCTTGGAAGATGGTATGATGATACGCTGAAAGACACACAAAGAGCAAAAGAAACCAAGCAGATGGCGGAGGAAGGCTTGGAGACCATTGACCAGTGTGGGCTCCCTGGCAAATACAAGGTCTGGTGTCTGCAGTTCATGCTGATACCAAAGCTGCTATGGCCTCTGATGATATACGACATCTGCACCAGCATAGTGGAGGCAATGGAAGCCAAAATCAACAAGTTCACAAGGAAATGGCTTGGTGTCCCACCCTGTCTGACTGACATAGCGCTGTACTGTCGCCAAGCAAAGCTGAAACTACCCCTGAAATCCATCCTGGAGGAATACAAAGCAGGGAAGATCAGACTTCAAAGCATGCTGGAGGACTCAGGAGACAAGGTGATAGAAGCAATTAAGCCCCAGCTGAAGACAGGCAGAAAATGGAAAGTTCAAGAGGCGATGGATTCTGCAAAAGAAAGTCTCAAGATCAGAGAAATAACAGGACACACACAGACCAACAGACAGGGACTGGGGGTGACCAAAACTGAATGGTGGTCAAAGGCCAAAGGAAAAGCCAAAAGAGACATGATGATTCAGGAGATGAGAAAAGAAGAAGACCAAAAAAGACTCCAAAAAGCAGTCCAGCAGAGCCAGCAAGGGCAATGGACAACATGGGAGAATGCACTCCAAAGAAGTCTCACTTGGAATGACATTTGGCACATGGCCCCTCTCAGGATCAGCTTCATTCTCAGATCTGCATATGACCTTCTGCCCTCAAATGCAAACCTGGTGAAGTGGGGGAAAACAGACGATCCTGCATGCCCCCTCTGCCATGAAAAACAAACAGTGGAGCATGTCCTAAGCTCATGTAAAGTAGCCCTGGCTCAAGGAAGGTACACATGGAGGCACAACCAAGTGCTCAAAGAAATTGTACAAGTAGTCTGGGCTAGTACCAACACCACAAAAGGGAAAATCAGGACTCCAAAAGCACCCGCAACATTCTTCACGGCAGGAGGCAGCAAATCATGGCCAAGAACAACAGTGCCACTCGAAACATGCAGGCAGAGTCTGCTGGACGGGGCAGATGACTGGGAGTGCACTGCAGACCTCCCAGAATGGAAGAGTCACCCAGAGATCATCAGCAAGAGTGGCATGAGACCAGACATAGTAGTCCACTCTAAGTCAACCAAGCAGCTGATCATGATCGAGCTTACGGTGCCATATGAGAACAGAATGGAGGCAGCTCAAATCTACAAGACTGAAAAGTATGCTGATCTGGCAAACAGCCTGAGGAGAGAAGGCTATCAGGTCAAAGTCCTCACTGCAGAAATTGGAGCTAGGGGGTTTGTAGGAACGTCTGCATACAGCCTCATGAAACAGCTCTCAGTTGCAGGGAAGGAAAAAACCAGAGCCCTGAAAGCAATGGCAGAAGCGGCAGAGAGGTGTTCAAGCTGGATCTGGTCAAGGAGGAACAAAAGTGAACTTCATAAGGCTTAATTTCCCTACAAATATCAGGTGTCCCTGTGGCTCAGTGGTTAAAGCGCGAGTCATTAAGTGGAAAATGAGCATGTCCAGAGGGTCATGGGTCCGAATCCCAGCCATGGCTCGTCCCAAGATGGGAAAAAAAGGGGCAGCAGAGGGACATCCGGAGTCATGAACCGGGTGTGGCCCAACCCCCCTAGAGTGTCAGGAGATAAGGGCCGAAACACTTGCTTGAAGGGGGCTTCTCTTCTGAGGACTCTCTGCTGCCACGCTCTCCACGAGTTTCTTTCTACTCTACTACTGTAAATATGGAAAACCCTTTGCCAAGATGATAATTCTTTTTCACATTTAGGCTAGGAATGACAAAACCAGAACCGCTACCAATGTTATCTGTGACTGAGCCATCAGTGTAAATTTTCAGGTGATTGCTATAAAAACTGTCAAGATGAACTCTGACCTCACTAACCAAGAGATTAACGTTTTCAGTTTTAGAATCAAAATTTCCACACAAATGCTCCCAAGGGGGGATCTTAGGCGTGATGGGATCTTCAGAAACTGTTGATAAATCAATGTTACAATCAGACGTAAGCTTACGCGTAATTTCTAATTGGTTGTAAATATAAAACATTTCTAGCTTGTTTGGGATAATCTTTGTTCGAATCCATCAACAGTTCTGCTGTAACTGAGTTCTTAACTGATAGACTTCTAATCACATATTTTGATACGTCTAAGAGCCGTTGTGCTTGAAAAGGTAAAACCTCTGCAGCTTGTAACTTTTGATAGTATTTGTGTGAACTGGTACACCTAAGGCCAGTTTCACCGCTTTGCTATCCAAACTTTGTAGCTTGTTTAACAGATATTTTGGAGCAGAATAATATACTTCTTGGCCATACTTTAATTTGGATCGAACTAAAGAAGTAGACAAATGTACCTGTATGCCTGTCCGTGTGTGTGTGTGTGTGTGTGTGTGTGTGTGTGTGTGTGTGTGTGTGTGTGTTGTGTTGTTGTTGTTGTTGTTGTTGTTGTTGTTGTTGTTGTTTTTTGTTGTTGTGTGTGTGTGTGTGTGTGTGTTTTTTTGGATATACTAAATATAATGAAGATAAGGCTAATTGAGTGATTTTCAATCAAATGACAGTAGGTTCGTCTTTTCTAAATCTAAATCAAAACACAGTGTTAGAGGAAGGTTTGGAAAATTGTTTATTTTGATTAAGAAAACTTTAAACTTAAGGCTGCAGATTCTGCAATCCCAAAAAGTCAAATTCAAGAATCGTCCAAAGCATCAAACCCATGGTGGAATATTGCGTGTGAAGTCGCCGTGGGTGCGAAAACTATAGGCCTTTAAAAGCTGGATGATAAGCCGTCATACGCAGCCTAAAAGTAGAGTGGAACAGTTACACGCTGAACACAAAAAAGCTAACACCTATAGTAACAAAGTTGTTGCTTTTGCAAAGCCAGCAGCATTACAAAATTTAGTCATCAACTGTTCCAAACACCCAAATGATAGCGCTTTACTTTGGATGGAAATTAGAAAACCTAAAGGTGCTTTTCATCTCCCAGATCCTGTCTTAATCGAAAACGATAAAATCTCTGAAACAATGAGGAGAAAGTTGAATTATTTGCTGACACTTTCGCACCAATGAGTCAGACTGAGTATCTACCTGAAGAGAGCAAGACCGAAGAAGAGCTATTGAAACGAAGTGAGAAACATTGAACCACACGACAATGACAACAACACGTGATATATCAATAAAAAAAAAAAAAAATCTAACAATGGAAGAGCTTTTGTATTCACTTCGTCCTCTAAAATCAGGTAAAATTGCGAAAGGATTTGATCCCATTTCTTACAACACGATAACGCGTTTTCCACAATGCTGTTTGAAAAAAAATATTAGAGTTCTTCCAGTTATTGCTGGAATTCTGGAAAGCTGCCAATGGCTTGGAACAAAGCATCAGTTATACCTATCCATAAAGAAGGAAAAATCAAAAAGAAAATCTTCTAATTTTCTACCCATTTCGTTGACTCCTCACATTGGAAAACTTTTTGAGAGGATAGTGAAATTCAGATTAGAACATTCCCTTGAAAAGAATGGGATTTTTGCCAATATTTCAAGCTGGTTTCAGAAAAGGAAGAGGTGTCATTGATCATGTTAGTCTTTTAGCTTCACACATCAAAAAAGCCTTTGCTAAGCGACACTCCACTGTAGCCGCGTTTTTTTTTGTTGTTTTTCTAATATATAATATATTCATTAGAGCGTGCGATTCCGTTTTGCATTTCAAATTATTGTCCAAGCCACATGAAATTGGGATTAAAGGTCGTTTCCATATGTTTTTACAATAATTTTTTATCTGGGAGAACGCTACAAGTAAAACTAAATGGTGTGCTGTCAAGTTACAAGATATGTTAACAGGGGTGTCCTCAAGGAAGTGTTTAAATTTTTCCAATCCTCTTTCTCATTGATGCTTTATGATCTTAAGCAGTTGACACAAAAGGTGCAACTTTAGCTGCTTATGCAGGGTGATATTGCAATGTGGAAAATTGTAAGTTGTAATTTTACAACAACATCAAAATCAAGCGTAATAAAATTGTTGAACAGTTTCAATTTTGCAGTCAGTAAACTTGTTAATTACTTGAATTCAAACGGTTTTAAACTTATCAACTGACGAATCGGTTTTTTATTATATTTACAAAAAATATCGATTTTGAACGTAGGAACGCTGTAAAATTAACATAGGTGATTCTTTCATTTTCCCAAGTAAGCAAGTAAACTTTCTAGGCCTTATTTTTCACTATGAATTATTTTGGTGTAAACATATATATTATCTGTGTAGAGAAGGCAGAAAGAAAATTGCGTTACTACAAGTCTAAGTGGAATCACTCTAATAAATTATTGATCTAATCTTATCCATGTTTGCCTTAGGGACAGTTCGTTCGATTGTAAGTTATGGTCAAGAAGTATTTTTTACTGCACCAAAGACATATTTACATAAGTTAACTAGTATTGATTCCTTAGCACTTAAAATTGCTTTGGGGCTTCCAAGATAGGCATCAACTGATATGGCTTACAGAGAAGCAGGAGTTTTGCCTTTAAAATGAGCATAGGATGCTCTGTGCTTGTAGCTATTCAACACGAGCAAGAACAGTCCCTAACTCAGTTACTTATGAACTTGCTGAAATGCACCTGCGTTTCTAAAGAGATGCGGAATAAAGCAGCATATATTTCATTATCTGGTTATGTGTCTCCTCTTTTACATGCATGCGACTTTTTTCTTGACAACATTGTTAAAATGACCAAGTACCCTTTCCCCTTTGTTTGATGAAGCAAGCAGATATTATCTATTCCTATGGTAATATTACTAAAATAAGGATCCACTTTTGCTGCTTCTCTTGTTAGAGAATTGATTTACTGAACATGAATCTCATCTGCATATTTTTCACTGAAAGTACAGTTTCGAGTGCTTCTGAGGTTGGTGCTGCTATCGTGATACCTTCCCTTAACATTGAAAAAGATTTCATATTACCAAAGGGTTTTTCTATGTTCATACTGAGTTATTTACTATCATGAAAGCTATTAATTTCTTTCTTGATATGCAAGTTTTACCAGAAAGGATACTGATTTTGTCAGATTCCAAGTCTGCTTTAACGGCTTTATAAATTCAAATGCATCAAGTCGTCTGATCTCGTCAGTGAAATTTTGTTTTCAATTCACCCGTTAATAAATTTCGAGATTCTAAAATAACATTATTTGGGTACCCGGTCACTGTAATCTTCGAGAGAATTTCAGTGGCTGATTTCATGTGCAAAAGAGGCTTCAATGTGCAATTCGAATAGTTTTATGTGATATTCCTTGTTCGGTTCTTTAAATAAACAATATTCTGACAAAAGCACTCTGGGACCAGAGAAGAACGCAGTACCTTGAAGCTACCATTCGGAAGAAACAGATGGGATCTTTCTGCCCCAGCAGTCATTGTATAAGTCCGCCAGGTTCTATTCCGATTCGAAATTTATTGCACAGAATACGGTGGGATGTTTGGTTAGGCAGGTTTTTAAAACCATCTCCTTTGTATGTCTGTGGTCAAAAACTTAATGTATCAATGTTTCATGACAAAAGTGTATTTTCAATGTCGTCATAATAAAATTTTGTCTAAAAATCTACCTTTAACATTGCATCACTTGTCCCAAACCATAAAATGGGTGGAGTCTGGCCAATTTAGCTTACATCTGATAAAGTCTCATCCGCTTGGCAGATGTTTCTACGGATTTTTCCCCAGTGGTCTGATGTATACATATGCAAAGAATTTGTTACATAACATAGCTGTCCGACTATCACGTGTACTTGGTCGCATTATTCCATTTATGAAACTTTTGCATATGCTGTGCGCGCGCTAGAGAGGAGAGAGAGAGATGAGAGAGGAGAGAGAGCGCGAGAGAGAGAGAGAGAGAGAGAGGAGAATTTGGTTTTGTTTGTGAGTGTATGTGAGTGTATGTTGTGCGTGCGTCCATATGTTTTTGTGTGGGTATGTTTTGTGTGTGTGTGTGTGTGTTGTGTGTGTGTGTGTGTGTGTGTGTGTGTGTGTGTGCGCGCGCGCGCGCGCGCGCGCGAAAGAGAGAGAGAGAGAGAGAGAGGGAGGGAGGGAGAGAGATTTGGTTTTATTTGTTTGTCTGTGAGTGCATGTATGTACGTGCATGCATACATGTGAGTAGGGGGATGGGAAGGTGTGTGTGTGTGTGTGTGTGTTGTGTGTGTGTGTGTGTGTGGTGTGTGTGTGTGTGTGTGTGTCGATCTGACCACTCACTGGTGCAGTTTACCTTAAAAATAGATGATTAAAACGTGACAGACCTTTCTGGAAAATCAACAGTTCACTATTAAAAGATGAACAATACATAGCAGAAATTAAAAAAGTAAATTGTATGGCTTATCAAAAAACTCTTACGCTTTTTTTAAATCATATTTACAAAAA
>JAMYXO010007075.1:0-12618 GCA_033310375.1 Conus canariensis
CAGAAAAAGGATGTTTAAATCTAACTGTGTGGTTTTTTTCCAAGAGGTCCGATGCGCTATCGTTTTCCAAAGGGCCCTTGTATGAAAACGGGGACCCTTGGCAGTGGTGAATGGCGGATGCTGGCCCTGTGAAAAACGCCTTCCAAGATCCTTATGTTTCCTGAAACACGCATGTATCAAGGGCTGACAGTGCCAATCCCAATTTTAGACTGCTTAAGTTATTCATTGTTTTTCACGACTTTTTTTAAAAAAAACCCTTGATTTACTTTTTTTTATCCCCAATTTGCTACAGCCAGTTTTCTCACAGTTTTTTTTTTTTTTTTTTTAACCGCATACAAAACCCAAATGTTAAAGGTTTAAAACCACTGTAGCCTTTTTATGGGGTGAGGGGGGAAAGAGGTGTGAACTTCTGAAAGATTACCATGTCTGGAGCACTTTAAATTGTGGAAGATGGAGCCCATCCCTTATTATTCTTTCGCCCTTAACCTTCCGATGGGGTGAATTATTCAGTGCCCCATTTATTTCAAGGTGAACAGAGAGATTTTTTTTTCAACATAAAAAAAAAAAATCCCACCGCCCCCCCTTGAGTGGTTTCCAAAACTGAAAAACATCAGCTCCAAAGCTGAACACTTTAAACCATTGATTTGATACCCCCCCCTGGATTGGGCCCAACAAAGAAAAAACAAATTTGAGGGAAGTTTGGGGCAATGACATTTTGAAAAAAACAAAGGAACTGCATCTTGCTGTTTGTTCTGGTTTTAGTCCAAATTTTAAAAAAAAAAGGGGAACAAAGAACAAAAAAAGAAAAAAAACTTTGAAAGAAGATTAACTGTAAAGAATTTCCAGGGCTAAGCTGTTTAAACATTTTTAGTAACATTGGTTTGAGCCGGAACGGTTGGGTTGAGGAGATATGTAGCCAGACAAAAGGCAAGAAAATTGTGTTTTTTAAGGCCTTTAAGTGATTTTAAATTTAACTGAATGTTTGGATAAAAGAGATTGGGGAAAATTTTTGGAGCATAAGCAAACAGAAAGGAAACTAAAAAAGCTGGCATGGTATAGCAGACAAATTTAAAAAAAATTTAATCAGTAAAAACTGGATAAACTGGTCAGCGCTTATTTATGTATAACCAAAATCAAGAAGTTTGTGATGTCCTTTCCCATTCTGCATCTGTCTGCAGGTTTTTTTCCTTTAAAGAAAATGTTATTAAATCTTTTTGTCTTTATCTTTTTTCCTGCCTCATTCTTTTTCTCTTTTACCTTTCCGCTTTATGTTTGTAATGAGTGTGCATTTGTTTTGTTTTTTTTTCCCTTTTCCCTCTTCTGGAGACTCACAATGTTCCTTTTTTCCTCCACACAAATTAAGAAAATTAACATAAACTCATCATCTGGCTATGTTGGCAGTTCTAATGGCTGGACGTTCTGGGAGATATAAAGAAGTCATGTCTCTCTTTACTCTCTGTCACTCCTTTTTCCCTCTGTCTCAACTTTTTGTTATTCTCACTGGGGCCTTTGGTCTCTCTCTTTCCTCATTTGGTTTTTTAAATTAAAATATCAGACCTGACAAAATTTGAAATGTCTGTGACTGCTTGATTTTTCTCATTAATTTTTTTTGTAGACACTCAAAAGGAACTGATCTGTGTTGTTTTTGGGGTGGCCTGGCTCACATGAAAAAAAATGATCCAACATTATTTCAGCCGTAGTATTAGAAAGACACTCAAAAGGAACTGAATCTGTGGGTCTGTTTTTGGGGGGGCCTGGGCTCAAACCCTGTACAAAAATAAGATCCATATTATTCACCTCACTCAGTATTATAATCATCTACTTTGTCCCAAGTTATGTTTATTTTATTGGCTTTTTTTTCCAAAAATGTGGGCCTTTCTTCTACCATGCCCACCCCGCCCGCGGCACACCCACCCACCCACACACACAACACCACACACACCACACACACAAAAAACACACACACAACACACACACACACACACACACATCAAGACGTTACCAATCACCTTCCGGTTTTATGCCCCGACAGCGCCAGTGGTTGGACATTCTGGAAGACACGAAAGAAGAAAAAAAGGCTCTAAGGACAAGCAAAGAAGGAACCAACAATCGTCGTCTGATCAGCTGAACCCCATCCCCCCTCTCACCAACTGGCGAAAAAACCATTTTTTCGGAGCCGTGATGTGAAATTGAAAGAAGGGTTGTGTAAAGGATTTGGTTAGTTTGTTTATTTTCCATGAACTGCAAGTGTGAAATTTTTTAAATAGTTGTTTTAAAAGGGTTAATTTGTTTGTAAAATTTTCCAATAATTGTGTTTTTTTGGATCATTTGCTGTATCTTGTTTAATCTTCTTACCACTAAAGCAGTTGATCAGCTCTTTTCAGCTTAACTTTCTTGGCTAACACAATAAAAAAGACCATGCCACCAATCTTTCTGTCCTTTGGCAGACAATGCGAAGTCACGCTGGTTTTCAATATTTCTACAGCCCAAATACAATTGCCCCGCTTTACCCATAATGCTTTGCATTGTGTTGGCCTAAACTCTGGTCTTGACTGCAGTTTCATGTTTTTTTTTTTTTTTTTCTTTATTTTGTGGCTTGGTTGACCCCTTGTTTCTTTTCTAGTAGGTTCAGGACTGATCCATTTTTATATTCCTGTTTATTCTCTAGTTATTATTTTCTATTCTCCTATTGATTAATGAACAAACTTCTATCCCTCGTTTTGTCTCCTGCCTGCCTTTGGTACTCTTCTAAGTTTTTTTTGTGTCCCCCCCCGCTGCCAGCAACAAACAACACCAAACTCATCTGTCTGGGGGAATTTTGAAATCTTAATCATTCCCCATCCTCAGGTGTGTCTTTTTTGCCAGCAACATGCAAACCCCGCTCATCTTGTCTGGGGGAAATTTTTAATCTTAAATCATCCCCATCCAAGGTGTGTCTCGCTGCCAGCAAAAAGGCACCCAGCTCATCTGTTCTGGGGAATTTTGAAATCTGAAATCGTCCCCATCCTCCAGGTTTGTTCTTTGCTGCCAAACCACAGGCACCCAGCTTTATCTGTTCCCCGGGGAATTTGAATCTTAATCGTTTCCCCCTCCTCAAAATGGGATCTCGCTGCCAGCAAACAAGCACCCAGCTCATCTTCTGGGGAAATTTGAATCTGAATCGTCCCCATCCTCAGGTGTGTCCTTGCTGCCAGCAACAAGCCCCCCAGCTTCATCTGTCCTGGGGGGAATTTGAATCTTAATCGTCCCCATCCTCAGGTGTGTCTCGCTGCCCCGCCCAAAAGGGACCCGCTCCATCTGTCCTGGGGGAATTTGAATCTGAAAAACGTCCCCCATCCTCAGGGGCCTTGAGTCTTTGATACCCCATCTGTTACCAAACATGCACAAAGTATGTGATTTCATGGTGGATCGTGGTGTGTGTTAACGTAGAAGGAGTAGAAAGGGTTCACTCTGGTGTGTGTGTTCATCACCGTTCGTGGGTCAAGGTGTCAAACTGGGGAGGAGGGTAAGGGGGGGGAGGGGAAGGGTTTATGGGGGGGGGTGGGGGGGCTGATGGCTTGTTCCCATCTCACCACAGGAAAAGATGACAATTCAAGTAATAGCCGGGTACTGGCTACACAAAGCCTCCAATAAGCCCTTGATCAGTCTGGCTACACAAGCCTTCCAGTATCCCATGAATCCCCTTTTGGCTACACAAGCCTCCAGTACCTCTTTTATCAGTCTGTGGCTACACATGGCCCCCCAATTAACCTCTTGATCAGTCCTTGGCTACAACAAGCCTCCAAATTTGCCCTTGATCAGTCAGAATTGATTGCAACAGCCCTCTGGCCCCCCCTTTCCCTTTCCTGTTTTTGGAGACTGGTCAAGGAAGGTGTGAACACACTGTCATCAAATCAGCTTGGCACCACCAACTGCCTCCCTGACTGCAGTCCACTTTGATGGGGTGCCAAAATATCCAGTGTTTTCAGGTGCTAACAACAACTGTTTCAAATGACATGGTGAACTCATAACAGCTTGAGGGGTTCTCTGCTGCCAAAACCCTGTACTGCCTTGTGCTTGCTGCTGCTGCTTCCTCTTGCTGACCCAATGGTCCCCGGCTTCAAGCTTTGTTGTGACAGTCGCGTTTCCAAGGAGGGCCATCTGCCTAACTGTATTAACTCAACAGACCAACATAATTCCATGTACCCTGATCAAAGTGGCTCTACCCTCTCATTTGGGGTCCAGGATGCCGACTGTCTTTCTGCGCCTTCCTGGAGGGTGTTTTTCTGGTGGGAGAAAGGTTTCCCTCCTACGGCCCTCCATCATTGATGGTTTCTTTTTATAGCTATGCTTCTCCACTGTGCCTCTCTTACACTTCCCCTCCCCCCACCACACCCCCTCCTATGACAGCAGAGTATGGCTACACTCCCCACCCCCCACCCCCCTCCCCATGACAGGACCCCGCAAGTCCCCCTACACTTTCTCCCTCCCCCCCCACCACCCCCCTCCTCATGACAGGCAGAGTTGTGGTCTACACTTCCCCCCCGCCACCGACCCCCCCCTCCCCCCCCATGACAGGCAAGTATGTCTACACTTTCCCCCTCCACACCAAACCCCCCCCCCCCCATGACAGGCAAAGTATGTCTACAATTCCTCCCTCCCTTCCCCCCCCCAAACCCCCCCCCATGACAGGGGAGAGATTATGTCTTTCACTTCCCCCCCCCCACCACCCCTCCCCACAACAGGCAGAGTACACTACACTTCCCTCCCCTCCCCCCCCACCCCCCTCCCCAAAGACCGGCAGAGTATGTCTACACTTTCCCTCCCCCCACCCCCCTCCCCATGACAGGCAAGTAAATGTCTACACTTCCCCCCCCCACCCACCCCCCCCCCATGACAGGCAGAGTAAAGTCTACACTTCCCCCCCCCACCACCACCCCTCCCCATGGACAGGCAGAGTATGTCTAAAAACTTCCCTCCCCCACCACTTCCCCATTTACAGGGAGAGTAATGTCTAAAACTTTCCCCCCTCCCACCCACCCCCCCCCCCCAGACAGGGAGAGTATGTCTACACCCTTCCTCCCCCCCCACCACCCCTCCCATGACAAAGGCAAAGATGTCTACACTTCCCCCCCCCCCCCCACCCTCCCTCCCCATGACAGCAGAGTATGTCTAACACTTCCCCCCCACCCAAGCCCCCCCCCATGACAGGCAAAGTATGTCTACACTTTCCCTCTCCCACCAGCCCTCCCCATGACAGGCAAAGTATGTCTATACTTCCTCACACCACCCCTCCCCCCCAGACAGGGGAAAGTTTTTCTACACTTCCCCCCCCCACCACCCCTCCCCCCTGACAGGCAAAAAGTATGTCCCCACACTTCCCCCCAACCACCCCCTCCCCATGACAGGTTAAGTATGTCATACACTTCCCTCCTCCCCCACCCCTCCCCATTATTGACAGCAGAGTAAGTCTACCCCTTCCCTCCCCCCACCCCACCCCTCCCCTTGAAACCAGGCAAAGTATAGTCTACCCTTTTTCCCTCCCCCCACCACCCCCCTCCCCATGACAGGGAAAAATATTCACACTTTCCCCCTTCCCCCACTATCCCCCACCACCCCCCCTCCCCATGACGGCAGAGTAATCTTACACTTCCCTCCCCCACCCCTCCCCCCCCCCCCTCCCCACGACAGGCAGAGTACAACTACACTTTTCCCCCCCCCACCACCCCTCCCCCATGACAGGTTAAAATATGTCTACACTTCCCCTCCCCACCCCTCCCCATGACAAAGGCAGAGTATGTCTACACTTCCCTCGCCCCCCCACCCCCCCCCTGTGGACAGGCAAAGTATGTCTTTTACTTCCCCCCCCAAACCCCCCCC
The DNA here is from genome assembly GCA_033310375.1 of Conus canariensis. Classification (NCBI taxonomy): domain Eukaryota; kingdom Metazoa; phylum Mollusca; class Gastropoda; order Neogastropoda; family Conidae; genus Conus; species Conus canariensis. The sequence continues at coordinate 5,860 of JAMYXO010007075.1, forward strand.
CCCATGACAGGCAGAGTAAAGTCTACACTCCCTTCCCCCTCACCCCCCCCCTCAAAGACAGGCAAAGTATGTCTAAAAACTTCCCTCCCCCACCACCCAAACTACCCGTGACAGGCAAAGTATGGGCTTACTTCCCCCCCCCCCCTTAGGAAGACCTTATTTTCCCCCCCCCCCCCCCCCCATACAGGCAAAAAAATATGTCCTCACTTTCCCCCCCCACCCACCCCTCCCCCAATGACAGGCAAAGTATGTCTATACCCAACCCACCCCCACCCCCCCATGACAGCAAGTATGTCTTACCCACCCCCCCCCCCACCCCCCCATGACAGGCAGAGATATTTCCCCCTACACTTCCCTCCCCCCAAACCTCCCCTCCCGTGACCCGGCAAAAATGTGTCTATACTTCCACCCACCCACCCCCTCCCCCATGACAGGCAGAGTATGCTACACTTCCCTCCTCCCCCCCACCCCTCCCCATGACAAGGCAAATATGTCTGTACTAAACCCCCCCCCCCCCCCCCCCACCACACACACACCCCCCCCATCCCCGAAAAGGCAAATTATGTCTCTTAAACTTCCCCCCCACCCCCCCACCCCCCCCCGTGACAGGTAGAGTATGTCTACACTTTCCCCCTCCCCCACCAACCCTCCCCTCCCCATGACAAGGCAAAGTATGTTCCCACACTTCCCTCTCCCCACCACCCCTCCCCATGACAGGCAAAGTTATGTCTATACTTATCCCCCAAAAACCTCCCCATGACAGGCAAAGTATGTCTACACTTCCCTCCCCCACCAACCCCCTCCCCCCTGACAGGGAAAGTATTAGTCTTTTACTTCCTCCCAACCACCCCCCCCATGACCCGCAAGTATGTCACTAAACTTCCTCCCCCCCACACCCCTCACCCAATGACAGGCAAAGTATGTCAAAAATTTCTCCCCCCAACCCCTCCCCCCGACAGGCAAATGTCTACACTTTCCCTCCCCCAAAACCCTCCCCCCCCCCATGACAGCAAATATTTTCTAACTCCCCCCCCCCCACCCCCTCCCCATGCCAGGAGAGTATCTACCTTCCCCCCCCCACCCCCCCTCCCCATGACAGGCAGAGTAAAGTCTACACTTTCCCCTCCCCCCACCCACCCCTCCCCATGACAGCAAGTAGTCTTATACTTCTCTCCCCCCCCCACCCCTCCCCATGACAGGCAGAGTATGCTACCTTCCCTTCCCTCCCCCCCCCCCCTCCCCATGACAGCCCAAATATGTTCTACACTTCCCCCCTCCCCCACCACCCCTCCCCATGACAGGCAAGTATGTCTAACATTTCCCCCCCACCCCCCCACCACCACCCCTCCCCATGACAGGCAAGTATGTCTACACTTCCCTCCCCCCTCCCCACCCAACCCCCCCCATGACAGGGAGAGTAAAGTCTACACTTCCCTCCCCCACAACCCCTCCCCATGACAGCAGGTATTTCACACTTTCCCCCCCCCCACCAAACCCCTCCCCATGACAGCAGAGTATGTCTAACACCCTGTCCTCCCCACCCACCCCTCCCATGACAGGCAAGTTTCAACTTCCTCCCCCACCCCACCCCCCCTGGACGGAAAAGTATGTCTCTATCCACCCCCCCCCCCCAACCCGCCCCCCCCCCCCCACAACCCCTCCCCCCCCAAACACCCCCCCCCCCCCCCCCCCTCCCCCCCATGACAGGCAAAGTATGTCTATAATTCCTCCCACCACCCCTCCCCCCGGACAAGGCAGAGTATGTCTTTTTACTTCCCCCCTCCCCCCCACCCCCCTCCCCAGACAAAGGGAGAGTATGTCTACACTTCCTCCCCCCCCCACCCCTCCCCTTGTCAGGCAGAGTATTGCTACACTTCCTCCCAACCACCCCTCCCCATGGACAGGCAGAGAATGTCTAAACTTCCCCCCCTCACCCATAACCCTCCCCATGAAGCAGTGTAGGGCTACCTCCTCCCCCCCCCCCCCCACCCCTCCCCTTGACAGGCAAAGTATGTCTTACACTTCCCCTCCCCCACCCCTCCCCTGGGCAGGCAAAGTGTTAATTTTCTACACTTTCCCCCTCCCACCCCCACCCTCCCTCACCATGCAGCAAAGATGCTACCTTCCTACCCTTCCCTCCCCCCCCCCCCCCCTCCCTGACCAGGCAGAGTATGTCTACACTTCCCTCCCCACCCCCTCCCCCTGACAGCAAGTAATGCCTATACCTTCCCCCCCCACCTACATACCCTAGATTAACTACCTTCCCCCCCCCCCTACCCCATACCCCCTTTTCCCTCCCCTCAATCCCCCCCCCCCCCCCCCCCTCCCATCCCCCCCCCCCATTTCCCCCCCTCCTCCCCCCCCCCCCCCCCCTCCCCATGGGCAGGCAAAATTATGTCTAAAACTTCCCTCCCCCACTCCCCCACCAACCCCTCCCCTTGACAAGGCAAAGTATGTTTAACCCCTATCTTCCCCCCCCCCACCCCCACTCCCCCTTGACAGGCAAAGTATGTGTACACTTCCTCCCCCCCCACCACCCCTTCCCATGACAGGCAAAAAATAGTTTTTCTAAAACCCTTCCCTCCCCCCCACAACCCCCTCCCCCTGACAGCAGAGTAGTCGGTGTTTCTCCTGGATTGTGAAAACCCCAAAACATTATGATTGTTAAAGGGTGATTTGTTAGTGTTTTTTCCACAACTTTTTATGGAAAGGGACCCTTTTTTTTTTGATAGTTTTAAGAAGCTGCTGGGAATGTTCATGGGGCTTTTTTTTGGGGTTTTTATGTTTTTGTTCTGTGAAACACCCCAATTAAAAATTTGGTGTTTCTGTAAGTGTAACTTAACAATTTTTTTGGGGTAATTGTGTTCAGACAAAGGGGGTATTTTTTTCAGGTGTTTTTAGTCCACAAATTATTTTAACTTTTCCTTCTCGTAATCAAAGAAACAGCATTTAACCCCTTGTCCCCCCCTCTTGCAGCAGGTGCAAAAGAAGCCCCCGGAGGGGGAACCATTTTAACCATGATTAAAAAAACCCCAAAAATGATTGGCCCCCCAGGACGCCGAAATCTGGACAGCAAAATTGCTCAGAGAAACTTTTTAAGGGCATCGATACGATTGAAAAAAGGGTTAGGTGGTTTTTGTTAAACCTGTGCTGCGTACACTTTTTCATCCCCTGAAAAACACAGTCTCATCAAACTAGCCACACACGTTTCAATAAAAACCCCACGCCAAACTCTCTTCATTTTTTTCCCCCTTTTTATGCTTACTTTTTTGTTTTTTGTGCAAAAAAATAAATACTTGAGGAATGTAAAAAAAAAAAAAAATCCTTTAAACAATGATTTTTTGTTTTATAAGGACGTGCCTAATCTTAGGGTGGGCCAACAAGTCTGAAATTTTGGGAAAAAATGTTTTTTTAAACAATCAGAAAAAAAAAAATTCCAAGTCCATAACGATCCCCCTTTTTTTAGTAAAAAGCAAAGTTATCAAAAAAGGTAATGGATAAAGTTATTCGTTAAAAAAAAACCCCCCTTTTGGCTTTAATAAAGCCCCCCCCAAAAAGGTAAAAAATTTAACTAAGGCTCAAAAATTTTCGCATGTTAAGGCTTAACCCCTTCCCCGATAAGGGGGAAAAATTTTTTTCGAGTGTGGGAGGGCACTTTCCCCAGGTGGTTGTGCATGGGGGGTCAAAATCTAAGTGGGTTAGTATGGCCATTTTTCAAAAAGATCACCCGAAAATGTACCCGGGGGTTTATGATTTAAATAAAAAAGAAAATTTTTTTTTTTTTTTTTTTAAAAGCAAATAGCTTTTACAGAAAGTTATTTGGCTCAATACTTTACCTGTCAGACCAAGCCAAACCAGTTAAAATTTAAGCCCCCCCCCAGGCCCGAAAAAATTTTTTTTTGTGGGGTAATGCCGTAAAAAAGACAGTCCATGACGCCCCCCCCACTTTTTTCCCCCTAAGCAGAAAGCGAAGTACGCTTCCCCCCTTCCCCCATTTTCTTCGGCCTGCAGCCTAAGCAAATAAGCTTGTGCTCTGCCCCCTTCGCCTTTTCTTCTGCTTGGGGGTAAAAATTTTTTTTTTGTGGCCCTTTTTTTTTTATTATTTGTTTTTGCCGCTTGCACTGAAACCCTGGGACACTTGCCCGTGAAGGCGTTTGGTTTTTGGCCAGGTTTTTTTATTTTTTTCAACGCTATTTTTGCTTCCCCCCCGCCAATTTTGTACGTTGTCCCCCCCCCCCCCCCCCCCGGTCGATATTGGGGACTTTTTTTTCCCCCCGCCTTGCCAAAATTGTCCCCCCCCACGCCGGGGGAACATCATTTTTCCCCCCCCCACTGTGTTATCATCCCATAAAATTACTCTTCCTTTTTTACCGGGTTTTGGTGCCCCTTTCGCGTTTTTGGTTTTTTTCTTCTCAAACCTTCCCCCGTAAAATTTCTTTTTCCGATTAAAAATTCCCCCTGGGGCCCCCCGGACCGCTTTTTTTTTCCCCCCCCTGCCCGGTCGTCGTCGGCCATTTTTGCCCCAAACCCCCCTGGCCTTCCCCAAAAGGGGGTTTACCCTGGTTTTGTTTTTTTTACGGATTTTTTGCCGTTTGTAGCACCGTAGACTTATTTTTTTCCCCCGTGCACTAGTGCGATCGATCGGTTTTCCCCCCCCCCGATCTCGCCCTTCCCCCCTAATTGCTTCTTTTCTGTGATCGATTTTTGGTCCCCTTCCCCCCCGATCCCTTGTCGTGGTCGAGTAAAACCTTTACAAACCCCCTCGGTTCACTTTTCACAAGGTGCCCCTTTTTTACAGGCGTAAAACACTGGTCGTCGAAAATTTAGTGATTAGGTTTTTACCAACTTGTCTCCACTTTGGGGGCCCCCGGGTTTTTTTTCCTGAGGCCCTGCCCCAGGGGCCCAACAGGCGAAGGATGAGAAAGGGCAGCCACTTAGCCTTTCGAAGTTGTTCACTGCCCCGGAGGACCCCGCCGGTCGATTTTTCCCTTTGGGGGATCCGTTCCCCTCCCCCGGGGAAGAACGTTTAACAGTCGGGGGTAGAAGGGGGGGCCCCCGGGAGGGGACGCGCGGGCCGTTCCTCCTCCCCACCCCCGGCAGATGCACTCACTGCGTCTGAAGGTAAAAAAGGCCCCAAGCTCCCCTTTTCTGTCATGTTTTCCCCCCATTTTACATTTCAAAAAAATCTACAGGCAAGGTCCCCCTCCAAAAGGAAAAGCCGAGCTTTTAAAAGGTTTTTTTCATCCCCCCCTCCCCCCCCCCCCTTTACAGCTTTTTCCTTCCCTTCCCTTTTAACGCACGGCACACCTTTCACAATCTGCTGTTTTGGGGACCCTTCGGGCCCCCCCGGGGCCCCTTGCCGAGGCAAAAACCCACGGGTGACGGGGGCGCCCGGAAACGCCGCCCGTCACTCGCCTAAAAGACTGCTGTCTAGTCCTTTTTTCCCCCCCTGGGCACCATGCTCAATGTGTTTGAAAAAAAAAACCCATTTCTTTTCCCTGATAACAGGCAAACAGCTTTTTTTTTGCCACTTGTGTCACCTGAACACACTTTTTTTTACTTCCATGGCTGTAAAATTGGGAATTTCATCACCCAACAGTTGCTGCCCAAAATCCCAAACCAAATGACATTCCCTTCTGGCACTGAACCCAAAAACCGGTTTTTTTTGAGACGTGGGACTCAGGGTACCGGGGCAGTTGGTGCCCCATGACCAAGCCAGGCAAACGCAGAGCTCATTGGCAGAGCAAGATATTAAATCCTCTGCTTTAGGAGAAAATTTTTCAGCTTGAGTGTGGAATTTTTTCGGCAATGTTTTTTTTGCATGACTGGAAATTTGTTTTTCTTTTTTATGACAGGAGCAGTGTGTTTTTTTTTTTTGGAATTTTTAAACTCACTTTTTGAAAAGATAACAAAGGGGGAAAGACTTAAATTTTGCAAAAAAAATCAACGCAACTAAGGGTTTGCCCGTGTGTTTTGGCCATTATTGTTTATTAAAACCCAGACTGCTGATTGTTTGGAAAAAAATTTACCATTCTTAAAACAAAAAAACATTTCTGGGAGAGTAAAAAACCCTCCTCAAATTTGGCATGGTACAAACAAAAAACATTTTTTTTCAATGCATTAAACTTTTTTTGGCTTAGGAATTTTGTCATTTTGTTTAGGACTCGGAACGGTTGTTTGTGTTTGACTTTCAGAACGTTGCTCATGTCCCACACAGAAATTTAATACACATTTTATTGTTTTTTGCTTTTACTTAAACATTGTTTGGTCATTTTAGGCTTTTTTTTGTTTGGTCTGATTTTAAACATGTAAAAAAGAAAGAAAAAGACCAAAAGATTTTTTAAGATAAGTCTGGTGTCTCTGCGATGTAAAAAAAAGTTTTTTTTTTTGTTCATAATATTTATCAAAGCAGTTGAATATATGGGATGATGGCAGAACTGTTTTTTGATCACAAGCCAGATGATATTTTGTTTGAAAAAAAAATGCCCCGCTCCACACATCACACTTTTTAGAAATGAAAGCAAAAAAGCAACACATTTGATGATATTTCTTTCTTTGGGTCAGCAATGAAAATTTTGTTTGAAGAAAAAATTGACGCTCCCCAATCATTCACAAAATTTAAAGAAATGAAAAAAAAAAGCAAAAACATTTTGATGATATTTCTTTCTTGAGCAGCCAATGAATTTTTTTTGAAAAAAGACAGTCCCCCACAAACATTCACACTTTTTTAAATGAAAGCAAAAAAAAGCAAACACATTT
>JAMYXO010007076.1:0-12617 GCA_033310375.1 Conus canariensis
GCAAAAGTTGGGAGCGAAGGGAAGAGAGCCTTCTTCAAAAAATGTCGGTTGGTTATTAGCCCCCAACTCCCAGAACCCCGGTCATATGCTCAGGTGGTGGGAAGAGAGAATGCATGCAGTGCACTCACAAGTCCAACAAGTAGCCATGGCATGACACGTGTGCAAAGTACCACAAATATGAATCAGCAGGGTGTGTCTGTTTCAAACAAGCAACAGAACGAGCCCCGTCTAAACAAGACATCAATGCAGAACGAGCAGGGCGATGTGCACAGGTGTTCTTCCCCCCTCTTCACGTCACGGTACCCAGCCCATCCAGGATCAACGACAGCGTGACGTCGGTACCAGTCGTGGAAACGCCCCTCGCAATGGAACAGGGAGGAAGCGACATGAGTCAGCAATGGCCAACCGTGGTTCTCCGTGTTCGGTCATTGATGAACATCGGGACAGCGACGCACGTACACCACGCGGACGCAACGTGCCAGGCAGACAGGCAGGCATACAAACGCTTGTAGGAAACAAGTCAAGCAGATTCGCAGGTCCGGGTCGAGGCAAAGGGACATGCGGTGGTGTGAACAACAGGGAACCTGCGTTCAAGTGCCTCAAGAAATGAATAGGACAGGTCCGACCATCCAACTCAGCGGAAGTTTCTTCATTACAATCTCGAGAACTTATATAGTAAGATACAGGATGCTTTTTTCATTAATCATGTAAATACATTCGATTTTGTTTCTCTCACTGAAACGTTCCTCGACTTGTCATTTGACTATAACGATATACTCACTGATTATATGAAGTTCCCATACCAGCCAAAAAATTATCAGTTCATGGAAGGAAGTCAGGACGTTTGTTGTTGTTAATAGGGAAGAGTCTACATAATAAGGTTAAAGAAACAAAGCTTAGTTGTGACAATGTGCTGCGGTAAAAATAGATAAAAGTATATTTAACACTGATAAAGATGTAGTCTTGGTTGCTTGCTATGTGGTCCCAGGAGGCCCGATATACAACGATAAATTGATCAAAGATGGTGTCCTAATAATGAAAGAAGCCTTACTGCAGAAGTTTGAAAAAGAAACGAATACACTTTATTTTATGGTTATGGGAGATTTGAGTGCCAGAACAGGTTACAAGCAAGCTGAAAATGAAATAATGACCAACTATGTGAGCTGTGTGGAGAATGTCAATGTGGATGACGACAATTATCACGTTGCTCTAGAGTTTCAGTTATCAACAATTTTGGTAAAACATTGTTGGATTTCTGTATCATGTTCGACTTGAGTATTTTAGGTGTTTTTTTGTGATGATGATAGTGAGGGTGATAATACTTTTGTGTCTCCAAAAGGATGTAGTGTGATCGATTACGTACTGGTTCACAATAGCTTGTTGTCAAACTTTGATTTACATATTGGTGATTGCATTTATTCATGGCGCTTACCGGTTGAAGCAACATGGAGAAGTAATAGTTGCAAATTAGAAAAGAGGTATTCAACAGAACAATGTCAAGAAAACATTGTCTGGGCTGATGAATATGCTGGTATATTTAGAAATGAACTTGAATGTGATGAATTTCTAGACAACATATGGAAAACCCATCAATTATTACAAATTAATGTGAATGAGAATCTAGCAAAAAATTGTCAGTGCTTTGTGCAGAGCTGCAGATTTATGGTTCGAGTTTTTTGTAGAGATAGCTGAACATACAATGACTGGATTGATAATGAGTGCGAACGAAAGAAACAGGAAATTAAAAGGTTATTAAAACAATTTTAGAGATGCAAAACAGCCAAAGATAAAAGTAAGAAAAGAGAAGAATACGCTGTATCAGGTAAACAGTATGCTACGCTAATGAAAATAAAGGAACTGGAGTTTAGAGAAGTAGGTTAAAGAAACTAAACAAATCAGTCATTGATTCTAAAATGTTCTGGTCAGTGATAAGATCTGTAAATAAAACGAGTTTTGTGTATAACGAAATCTCAGTTCAACAACGGCATGACCATTTTGGAGGCGTTTTTCATAGTTTTGATAATAAAATGAAGGAAGAAGAGGCCAGTGTGGTAGAAGAGAATGAAATTGAGCCATTATTTAATCAACCTCTATCCAATGAAGAAGTTGTTGCTAGTATGAAACATTTAAAATTAAGAAAGAGTGCAGGACCAGATAGAATCATAGCAGAAATGTTGAAGAATGCAAACACAACTGTAATCGATTCCCTTTTTTATTTCTTCGTCCAACTTTTTGATAATGGTATCTTTCCATCAGAGTGGGCTAAATCTATTATTGTACCAATTTATAAAAAAGGAGACGTGAACAATCCCGACAACTATCGTGGAGTATCACTTACCAGCATTTTAAGTAAAATATACACTTACATACTAGATACAAGATTAACTGAATGGGTTTAAACTGAAGAAAAAATAGTGGAAGAACAAACATGTTTCAGAACCTGTTACAGCACCATATACCATATATTTACACTATAATTCTTTGATTCAAAAGCATCTACTCTGTAAGTCGAAGCTGTGCATTGCATTTGTAGATTTCAAGAAGGCCTTTGACTCAGTAAATCGGAATGCTCCGTGGAATGCACTCCGTAAATGTGGTGTTAATAGCAGATTGTACATGGCTATTATAGGGGTCTACACCCCAGTGCTTGCATGTGTACGTGTGAAGAGTGAGTATTCAGATTATTTTGATTGTCCAAATGGAGTAAAACAAGGATGCTCGTTGAGTCCACAGTTTTTTTGTTTTTTTAATAAACGAACTGACTGTGGAATTGTTCCGCAAAGGAAGACATGGTATCCAAATAATACCTGGAGCAGTTGAATTAGTTTTATTGCTGTATGCTGACGATGTTGTTCTTCTGTCCAGGACAGTTGTAGGTTTGCAAAACCAACTATATGTATTGAAAGAAGAAGCAGATCGCTTAGGTTTATCAGTTAAGTTGGATAAGACGAATATAGTGGCCTTTAGAATGGGTGGCCACCTATCAGTGCATTAAAAATGGTTTTATGGAAATGCATATGTTCAAGTGGTTAATTCATATAAATATCTTGGAGTGATATTTTCAACAAAATTAACTTTCCGTTACGCATGAGAAGAATCCCTAAGAAAAGGGATAAAAGGTACTATTGAAATTCTGAAATCCCTGAGAAAACTTCATTGTACAGACTGTGGTATATTTTGAAAAATGTTTGATACACAGATAAAACCTCTTCTTACATATGCAGGTGAAATTTGCGGCTTACATGAAAATCCGCAAATGGAAAAAGTGCATATGTATGCTATGAAGCGTTTCCTTCAAGTACCTATTCATTCATATAACACCTTTTTATATGGAGAGATGGGCAGATATCCTTTGTATATAAGTATATTTGTGAAATGTATTGAGTACTGGTTGAAAATCTTGAAGCTACCCCAGTCCCGTTTGAGCAGGCAAGCATGTGATGTGATGCTTTTAGAAATGGTAAAAGGTAAAGAAAACCGGGCTCATAAAGTAAAGAAAGTTCTTTCACAACAGGGTTTTGGAATAGTGTGGATGACCCAGGAAGTAGGAAATGAGCAACAGTTCATTGCGGAATTTAAAGACAGGTTGTTTTGTTCTTTTAAACAGAAGTGGCACTCAGATATGGAAAGTAAAGAAAAATATCGCTGGTTTATCTCATTAAAGAATGTGCTTCATTCTGAAAAGTTTCTCAATGTCATAACAGATAAATGGCACAGAATAAATTACGCACGATTTAGGTTGAGAACTTTAGGTTTTAATGCGAACAAAAGATGGTTTGAATGTGAAACATCCACAGAATCTCCTTGTCCTGCATGTAGACATATTATTGATGATGAAGAACCCTTTCTGTTCCACTGTACTGCTTATAATGAAGTGCGGACAAATTGTTCATTTTCCCAGTTAGATATAGCGAAAAGACAAAATGTCACTGTCCTTTTATCATCAGAATTTAGAAAGAGAGGGTGTTAGTTACCGCCAATGACATTGACAAACAAAGCACATGACAAGACACGATGCATTTCAACCACTTGGGTCTTCTTCAGGCGAAAAAATAAATCACATTTAACATTTAAGACAGTACAAACAAAGAACGAAAATGACTCATCTGTTGTTAGTCCATGTGGTGGGGAGAATAGCCGCTAGGCGGAAATGACAAGGGGGATTATGGGAGAGGAAAAGGAGGGGGGGGGGGTTCGTGGGGGGAGGGGGGGGGTTGTGTGATACGATAGGGTTGTGTGTCTAGTTTAGTGGGGTGGTGTGATATCTTTGTGACGGTTGTGATAATGGTGGATTGATAATAATGGTAAGGGGGGGGGGGGGGGGGCAAACTGGGAAAAAAAAAATTAAATTATATATAGAAGGGGTAAATAAGTACATGAACAGAAGAAACTTAAAAAAAAAAAATAAATAAATAAATAAATAAATAAATAAAAAGTTTAGGTGAATAAAATAAATGATTTCGCTGGTGATGAAAGAGGTGGTGGTAGTTATGTGTGGGTAGTTGTGAAAGGTGTGTGGGTAATGTTAATGAGGGAGGGAAGGGATGGAAGATAAATGGGTGATAAGGTATGATTGGGAGGGGGGGGGGTGAGAGAGAGAAAAAAAAAAAGGAGGAGGGTAATGTGTGTGTGGGGGGGGGGGGGGGAGGAAGGGGGGCAAGAGAAGGAGAGCTCGTATCTCTTCATCCACTATGGGGTGGGGGGTGGGGGTGGGGTGGGAGGTTGGGAGGTTCATATTAATTGTGTTGTTTAAAAAAGTAAACAATGCTGTGGGATGATGTTCATTGTAACAGGTGAAATAATGTGTTGGCATCAATATGCTGCTGTTTGTTGAGAGAAGATAGCAGTGATCAATGAAAAACAGGGTATCATGTGTTGCACACACACACACACACACACACACACACACACACACACACACACACACACACACACACACACACAAAAGGGGGCGGGGGGGGGGGGAACACATGTAAACAATGTTCTAGGTGAGTTAAGATCGTGTGATCATAGTGAGACTAACTGTGGAAAATTTTTTACACACATATTCATACACACACACACACATCAGATGATGAACTTGTAATTCAATCAGTTGCGAAATTCATCGCGGAAGCATTGAAAATAAGACAGATGAAGAAGAGTGGACGTATGATAATACATTATAAGAGATGTATGAATGAATATCATCATTCATCGCATATGGAAGAGATCAGTAAGACACAATGTCATTATTTGATTGAGTGAATGGTCGAGTCAGGCTCAAGATTCTTTTTTTTTCTTCTAAACCTTACTGCATTACTCCTGTGCTTGAGGACATAAGGAAATGTCACGAATTCATTTTGCTTTTGTTAACCTTTACTCTGATACACACTAGGAATGAATGTGTACTGTCTGTTTGCAGAAAAAGAAGAGGGAAATATTATTGTTCTGTTACCCCTCCCCCCTTGTCAAAAGACCTCTTTGGTAATGACAATAAAATATCAAAGTGTCAAAGTGTCTCTCAACGTGGAAACCACCAATCTTTTGTTTTTGAGAGGGCTGTTGAGCTAGCTTGTAAATTATGCATGACGGTTGTAAAAAAAAGTAGCAGTAGCAGAAGTAGTAGCAGCAGCGGCAGTAGCAGCAGTAGTAGTAGTTGTAGTAGTAGCTGTAGCAGCAGCAGTAGTAATAGCAACAGCAGCAGCAGTATTAGTAGTTAAAAGGTGTTGGTGTTGCTGCTGTTGTTGTTGCTGTACCTATTGTCGTTCTATCAACGCCTGTTGTGCCTGTACACAATACACGAAAATTGGAATCATACTTTCACAAGGATAAACTGGTCTTTTGTCTGATGAGTTTACACATACGGACAAGTCATATGGGGATCATATCTATGCCATACGCTCCAATGTGGACTACATCTGTGGGATGGAAACAAAGTCCAATAGTTAGAGCGTGTGCCTGTCAAGCTGACCGCTGTGAGTTCCAACCACTCGTGATGGGATGATTAAGGCTTGACAATGCTGTCTGAACGCCCAGCACTCGGCTAAAGCGGCGGAATGGAGGCACTGACTTTGTTTTCCGTCATGCCACGCCCCTGACATGGCGAACATGTAACAGTTCACTGCTCATTTGGTCATTAACCTATGTGACATTAATCTTTTACCATAACTACATATACATGCATTGAATAGGAACGGAAAAAAGGCCTTCAGTTCAACAATTGTGCAACATTTGCAAAGTTATCACCACTGAAGGTACCTGACTGTATCCTGTGCTGTTATACAGCTGAAGTAAAGATTGATAGAAAGAAAATATTCGATTCGAGTTATCTTCGTCAACCTCCGGAGGAATGAGCTCCCTTACATACTACATAACTGCAATACATGTCCCGTTTCTCTGGGTTTTCCTTCTCCATTTTTCTCCTTATTTCAAGGCTTAAGTGCTGAAGAGGGCCGAAAATCTGTAAACATTTAGAGGTGTTTGATTATTTCTGAATCCCCTCTCCTCCCTCAAATCGTGTTTCTTTCTTTCACCATTTCGTTTTGCTTGTGTGTACAATGCCTAGTCTTGTAACAGTATCATCGTATTCTTCCCCTTTCACTCTCACCTTCACATAGCTTTTTCTGAGGCCGTCGAGGTGGCGAGGAAAAGGACCTCTGGGGAAAGTCGGCAGTCTGGGCTCGACGTCTGTCTTCTGACCATTGATGGAGATGGTGGGAACTTTGGGCTCAATGTCCACCTTCTCACGATTACTGGGGAAGCGGTCCAGATCTATCGGGAAGTCTATCTCATCATCATCGAACTCGAAACCGTCACGTGCAGCTGGAGCGGCGCCATAGTGGTGAGGTGAAGGCAGTCCAGCGGGCTCTGGGATCACCTTCCCCACTTCCTGTCCGTGCTTGTGGACGGCCTTGGCCCAGCCTACAACATCAGAGGTGAGCAGTTTACCACAAATATACAAAATGTAGTAGTAGTAGTAGTAGTAGTAGTAGTAGTAGTAGCAGCAGCAGCAGCAGTAGCAGCAGTAGTGGCAGTAGCAGCAGCCATGCAAATTGTAGTAAAAGCAGTTGCAGCAGCAGCAGCAGCAGTAGCAGTAGCAGCAGCAGCAGCAGTAATAGTAGTAGTAGTAGTAGTAGTAGTAGTAGCAGCTGCAATAGTAGCAGTGTATTTTTTCTCCAAAGGTGAGCTCCAGGCCGGAAGTACTACGTATGATTCCACCTCATAGAAGAGACTAACAGATCGGTCTTTTCCCCCTGTCTATCGATATATCTGTCCAACCTAACATTTACCTTTTGCGTTTGGTGACGCCCAAAAGGTCCAAACGCGTGGCATGCTTGTCAGCATGTTGGTCTAATCGACAGGTGAATACAGTATCACATTTCCTTTTATGTGCTGCTTTTTTCCCGCTGTCTTTGTTTCCCAAAAGAAAGGTATTTAGCTCCCAGTCCTGCAACGCCACAAACTTGCGTTAGACGAAAGAAGGGCAATTGACTTAAGACAGAATTCTATTCCCATCTGTTGTATCCGACTTTCCTTCGATTTTGTTTACAATGACGCTAAACTGCAGCTTCGTGGATCAGAAGCGTGGACAATGAAACACTGACATCACAGTAAATCCTGAACAAGTAAAATAGTTCTTGTTCCCATGGTAAACAGTCACACACACACACACACACACACACACACACACACACACACACACACCACACACACACACAACACTTGCAGATTTCAGCTACCAGCAGTACCCACGCATCTACCGCATACGCAGACTAAAGGAACACAGAACAAACATGGACATCTCTGTAAAACAGACTTTTCAGGCTTTCTCATATTCCCCATTCCACACACTACCGAGCTGAAGCCTGTGCCCTACTCCGTGCTGCCCCGACCCTCAACCAGGATAAAGGCTCCCTATCAACACAGTCTTTCTGACAGACTGTGAATCCATCCTGAAGAGCCTCCAGACACCAGGAGGGGAGCAAATAATCAAAGCCATCAGAGAAGAACTCAGTCTCCTCCAACAGACAACTACTCTAGTCCTGCAGTGGATCCCTTCTCACTGTGGCATTGGAGGGAATGAGGAGGCAGACCGTCTGTCCAAGATTGGCAGCAGGCAGGAACAGTCAGGGCATCAAGTGTCCTACAATGAAGCTAAAACCATCCTCCGGAACAACTTCAGAAGAGCATGCACCAACGTCTGGATATTGGGACTGAAGAGGACAGCATCCACCAACTTGACAGAGCAGCTCAAATTACCCTCTTCAGGCTGCGAACAGGAGACTGCCAGTCCTCTCCCATCTCTCACGTCTCAAACTCTCTTATACTGACCAGTGCCCTTGTGGCACAGGCTCCCAAACTCCCACCCACATCTTCCAGTCCTTGCCCCTCCTTTCAAGCCTTGACACCCAGACGTGGCCCAGTCCAGCTGAGGTCCAGGAGAAGCTGTGGGAACCGGCGGGGCCTCTGCGGTGGACTGTGGACTTCGCCTTACTAACCGGACTGAGGATGTAGCATGGCTGGGAAGGCGAAAGAAAAGCAAAGATATTCCCCGAGATGACAGCAGAACAGCAGAAGTAATAGACATACACAAATGAACATTCATTCAAGACTGGCGTATCCATTTTATGTTGAACATTGTCACCGATAACACAGAAACAAACAGAATAAAGACAAGTAATCTCGGGGCTGTGGATATGGAAAGGACTCTAAAGAGAGGCGGAAAAAATCATTATGAAAAGTAATCAAACGAACAAACACGGGAAGCGGATTTTGTTCCAAACGACGATTACATTCCCATATTTCTACCTGATATGCATTCAGTCAAGAGGTGTACAGGTAATAGATGACTACGCAGTACAAGTAGCCATTCGCTTGGATTTTGAGAATGTAGATCTTTTATAGTGTGAAGAAAAATAACCCTTTTTATTTACTGTTTATGTCTCCCCTCTCTGCTTACTTACTTTATCCTTTGATTTACACAAATAGCCTGCTTTTAAGCGATAAATATTTAAAACCTTTACTTTCAAATCGAATCAATACACCCTGACCTGCTCAAGGTATCAATGTTAAAGATGAAACTCTGTATAAAGCTACCCTTCAGGTCAGGGATGATGAACATCCTCGAAGTAGACCAAGTGTCCTGGGTGGATAACGTGAAGTACTGGGAAGGAGACACACCCCTCTACCTTGTTGCACATGACTGACGAATCTCTTGACTGCTCAGGTGTCAACCCCCCCCTCCTCACTCCTCAACACCACCCACAGTCAGTGATCAATCATTTAACCGGTCAGTTGGTCAATCGATCGATCGATGATCGATCAATCAATCAATCAATGCACAGTACTTACAGCTGGAAAGGACAGAGAGCAGCAGCAGAACGAGGCTGGATGTAGGTGCCATGGTAACGTGTTCTCTGTTGTAATCAGACATGACACTCTGTCAGAGATTGCTATAGGTATGGTTGTATAGCACACTCTCTTTCTCTCTCTTCTTCCCCCTCTGTCTGTCTGTCTGTCTGTCTCTGTCTCTCTGTATGTCTGTCTGTCACACACACACACACACACACACACACACACACACACACACACACACACACACACACACACACACACAATCGTCCCAATCCCACAGTCAGGCATTCACACATGTAAGGATACACAATATGCATGCACACATTTGCACACTCACACACTCGCATATACGGAGGCTTGCATATGCACAAACACAGGCACATAGACAGACAGACAGACAGATACAGACACACATACACACACACACACACACACACACACACACACACACACACACACACACACACACACATGCTCGCACGCACGCACACACCACACCACACCACACCAACCACACCACACTCACCACACAACACCACACCACACCACACGGTACAATACGACAACAAAAAAGATATGCTTTAACGCTTTGACGTTAGTGAGGGAGCTACAAATATAATTTTACAAAAAGAATCATTAACGAATAACAAATGTCAATATAAAAAAAAAATGCTACAGTAAAGTCGAACAGACTGAAAGGTAACATTGACAACCGATAAAGAATGTTTGAAATTATCAGATACATATAAATTGCTAAAGACTGGAACATGACAAGGAATACAACACAGAGCTGCTTCATATGCATGAAGACATATAAACAAAAAGTGTTTGGGAAATCACTGCATATTCATAATTCATTTGGCGTCGGTAAAAAAAAAAACCCTCATAGAAACAGTATGTAATATGTACATGGTATCCGCAAGGTTAAACCGTTTGATCATATATATCTATTTAAGCAACAACAAAAAATACATAGGATAACTTGTGTAACGCATGTCTAAACTATACTTAGTTCAGTTTTTTTTCAACGATATTTGAATGGAGAAAAATAAATCCAAAGTCAGAATTCAATTGAATCAAAATGTGCTTATAATTCAAACACTCACATACGTGCACGTGCACACACACACACACACACACACACACACACACACACACACACACACACACACACAACACAGAGATGAACACACATACACACTCATACGTATTTAGTTGTGCGTGTGTGTAGTTGTGTGTGTGTGTGTGTGTGTGTGTGTGTGTGTGTGTGTGTGTGTGTGTGTGTGTGTGTGTGTGTATGTGTGTGTGTGTGTGTGTGTGTGTGTGTGTGTGTGTGTGTGTGTGTGTGTGCGTGAGCGCGCGCGCGTGCGTGTATGCACGTGCGCACACGCGCTTTCATCAAACGATTGACACTAATGTGAGTGAATCTCCACTGTACAACATGTTCATTGCCCTCTTTCAAATGTAATCGTCATTATATGCGGCTTCTTTGGTTATATCAGGTGCCAATGTGCTTTTTTCGTCGAGAAGTTCAAACATCAGCATGAAGAAGGAAATGGTAAGGTTCACCTAGATCGCCCGGGTTATGCCCTCTCTGCTATTAATAATTTAAAAGTTAACCAAAGCTCAGTGTCAATGATTCTTTCTCTATGGATTGCAATTACTATTGTAATGAATCCATGCCATTCTGAAATCCGTCATGACTTACAAAAAAAAATCAAATATTTTCTTGAATTCACTGAACACGTGTTGATGTTGTTATGGGCAGGAGTTAAATCATTGCAAACAGATTTGTTTCTGAAGAAGAGTTTCATTTAAAGTTTCAAGCATGAGAAAGGGAGGGGGATGGACGTGAGGGAGGGGCAAGGGTGAGACAGGAGAGGGAGAGGGGGGTTCTGACGCAAGACAGAAAGCGTCTTTAGCCTCTCTGTCATTGACAAATCTTCACATTCCCTAAAGAAATTGAACATTTGACAGGTGACTGCCTTAACTGAAGACATTAAGGGTTTGTGTTTTTTTTTAGATAAAGGAATGGTAAATACTTTGTCCAAATTCCTCTTTTTATACATTGACACTTCAACCTTGACTTTTATGTACTCTAACTTGAACTGCATATGCTATGCTCGCGTACAAATCCTACATAGAATTGGGTGTCGTTGGTTTGAAGCATCTCATAATTTTCTCAACCAAAACGTGTGAAGGAATGATAAGGTAAGACTTCAGGAAACTTTGGAATCTATCCTAAAAAAATGTGTGTTTCAATAGTGTCAATGAATACAAATATAGTCTACGAAGAAAAAAACGCATTGTCGTAAGACAGAACCTCAATTCTCTACGAAGCACGAAATGCGTTAATGTAAGAGAGAATCTCAGTCTGTTGAACCATAAACAAACTGTTCAGCCGCATTTTTATGTATTTATCACTACAGAATATGCTAATAATTGTCGTGATTTCCATACGTGTTGTTTTTCGGTAAGCCTCAGTTAACGTGTTTTTTTGTTGTTGTTTTTTTTTTTCCATGCACTAGAACGTCGCATTTTTTTTCTCAAATATAATTGGAATCTTGCATGTATGTTTTTTTTTAAACCAGTAAATGATAAGTTAAATTAATTCATCAACGATAATAAGTTGTTTTAAGTATATACCATAAAAGGCCAAGCATCATAAACAAATTAATAGATAGATAAATAGAAAAAAAAAAGTAGTAAGACAAATACGAAAAGAAAAAAAAAGCTTTCACAGTCACTGTCAGTATGCTAATCTCCCTCAACTAGGAATAAAATGCTGAACACAGAGAGAGAGAGAGAGAGAGAGAGAGAGAGAGAGGAGAGAGAGAGAGAGAGAGAGAGAGAGAGAGAGAGAGAGAGAGAGAGAGAGAATGGCTTACCTGAGAATGAGCAGTCAGACCCTAAGCGAGAACTGCCCGTGTCCAGCCTTCACCGCCAATTTATAACAAACCCGTGGTGGAAAGACGAGCACAGCAGTTAACATAAATCCTGTTCCTATCTGATATCCTGCTGGACAAATCAGCTCACGATCTGATTGGAGAGATTTAAGAGGGAGAAAGGGAACAGCCTTCGTTTGATCAAGCTTCAGTTAAAGCTTTTATATGATTTACACATAGAAAGGGGGAGAGGGATGAAGGTGGTGAAGTAGAGAAAACGAGAATAGGCAGAAGGAAAAATATTCGAGTGAATATCCTTACACACATACATGTGCGCGTGCGCACTCACACACACACACACACACACACACACACACACACACACACACACACACA